>CAJQUW010010176.1:0-258580 GCA_907163375.1 Prostheceraeus crozeri
AAATAGTGTTAAATAAAATTTAGATAGCTTACACTTCTGATACAGGGATAGCAATCCACTGCGATCCATGTGTAAAGAGCTTGTTAGACTACGGATGGGCTTAAGTGGATGATTTAACCATGTATACTTTTCATTTGGAAATAGTAGCACGCTTAGTCTAACTTGCAATTCTTATAACATTTCATATGGATGATAATGGTAGATGAAATAGTGTTAGATAAAATTAAGATAGCTTACACTTCTGATATAGGGATAGCAATCGACTGCGATCCATGTGTAAAGAGCTTGTTAGACTACGGAAGAGAGAAGTGTGTTATGTTGCGTGTGGCGCGTGAGTGTCCTCCCATTTCATTCCATTCATCAATTCGTCTCATTGATAGAGACAGGTAGAACTCATGGTTCTCATAACGTATGCAATGGATAGTTTATAAGGTAACCTTCGACAGTTGGCTAAATGTCGCCCTGGCGCGAATGCATACTACGTTGAGACAGAGGCAATCACTTGCAAACATGACGCAGAGAGGTTTAACAAGATTGACCATTGCCGAATGTCCCTTGCGGTATACATAGCTACGGGTTTCACCGCCGTCCTATACAGGAACGCCCATCGAAAGGAAGTATTACACCGAACTTCATTTGCAACGTTCAAGTTGACTGATAGCAGATTCAACTTAATGATAGTATTCGCCAGTCCGAAGACTGCCCAGGGCAAACCGCGTGGAGGTTCTATCATGTCTTGCCACATGGTGGCCCTTAAGAGAGCCGATGGTTCGTTCTCGGGAGTAACGTCATCTTACACCCTACCAATTCTGCTGAGAGAGTCTTTGACTCTCTCTTTGGTAGCACTGTCGACTTCCACACTAACTGGCACATGACTAAAAAGTGGAATGTAGCGCCATTCCGTTGGATTGACAGCAGTTGCTGTCATCGGATTGCCAATCCGAGCAAGATTGTTGTGAACTCTGTCTTGCTCCTCTATTCTAGCAAATTCATCAAATAAATTTCGCGGTCTTAACTGCGGTCCGCGAGGAGAGCTGACTTGACTGTTCGGCGTCTGCATGATTGAAATGAAATGAAATGAGAGGCAGTGGTTTATATACCCTCTAACACGACGCAACGTTCAAGTTGACTGATAGCAGATTCAACTTAATGATAGTATTCGCCAGTCTAAAGACTGCCCAGGGCAAAGCGCGTGGAGGCTCTATCATGTCTTGCCCCATAGTGGCCGATTATACGGTAGTGTGTTAGTAGATTTCAATCGCTGAAAAGGGAAGATGAGAATCATTTCATTTGTCTCATCAACGTTTATCATGGGAGCAATCATTGAAGGGACATCTAATGAATTACATTTCACTCTACTCCATATCATAAAGACTAACCTTTGTCGAATGGCTGAAGTACTCTGACCTGGCGAGAGAAAACGTCACGTTGAGTATGAAGTCGAACGCCCAACATGAGCAACGGCTCAGAGGTTCGGTCTAACAAAACGACGAACAACCCCGTGCAACACAATCCCTCTACGGCAGTACCCGCCGTCCCGAAGGAACGCTCGAGCAAAGGAGGTATTACAGCGATGATGTGCTTTATGAGCAGAAGTGAATCTCTTGATAGCAAGAGACTATTCAACTAGATAGCAAGTCAAAACAACCTGATAGCAGGACAAATGTATAGTCAGTAAATGTAAAGGTGTTATAGGATTCGGGTTGAATCCATCTCACACATCTATTTTACTAAGTTTTAATTGTAGACTCTCCCTCTGTGTTCACATCCGAAGATGCTGTCGGGCTTGGGGCCGATCTAGCCACATTAAGAGTGGCCTTTAAAAAGGCCGTTTGGTGCGTTCACAAGAAATAGCTTTCTTTTACTTTTTTATGGCTCCTGAAATGAAAGAAGTAAGAGTTGGAAAGATGGCATGATGATATATCTCAGTCATTATACTCACGATACTTGTATGGCTTTGAACAAGCTATGTGGATGTCGTCGGTGTGTTGAATATTTACATGGTAGCAACGGACATCCGCACAGCTGTAGCACTCCTGAGTGTCGTCGTTGCTTATATTTAGATATACAATTGGCTTGTCAGGGACGACACCTGCGATGGGGATGTGCATAGTTGTGAGAGATTTCACCTTCTCACACTCCTTCAAACGCGCCAACTCATTCTTCAACAAACTCACTTCCTCAAGCGCCGCTTCCTTCAGCATGCGCTCCTCACTTCGCTCTCGATCACACTTCTCAAACTTCATCACCGCCTCTTCCTTCAACTTTCTCTCCTTCACCATACTCTCTTTTGCAGCCGCACACTCCCTTAACTTTTGAGTCACACTCTCAGCATTCAACTTCAAACTATCACGCTCAGCAGTCACCTCTTTCAGCGTACTCTTCAGCGATCTCACTCTTCCTTCTTAACTTTGCACACTCATGCCTCACATTCGTATAAGCACGCACATCATCCCTCGACAGCACAACTTCACACGGAACAGTCGACCTCTCAACTTTCTCAACGCACCTCGGTGAAGGTCTAGGCGTTGATTGTGCCAACACCTCGGGTACTGGCACAATCGCCCTCACAGCTTTCTCAAGCTCACGCTCAGCAGCAGCAACACTCGAATCATCATTCATACATTCATCATCCGATGAAATCCAACTCACCGACATCACTCTACTCTTTTTGGAGGTACTCGCATCCAAATCTACATCACTCACAACACGCTTTTCAACATTTACCACCTCTACTGGTGGCAAACGAGCACACATTCCCTCCTCATACAGCATTCCCTGCTCACCACACATCATCTTCTTCATCAAAACTTTCGAAATTTTTCTGAATACACACTTCGAGTGCAACTCACTGAAGGCATCATTCCTTTCATCACACCTCACATTACACCACACACAAAACCACACCTTAACCGCAACACTATGCGCAGCATTCTTTTTATGGTGAAGGTGAAAATTCTCACCCCTAAACACATCCCCACAACTGCATTTAAAAAATTGTAGGCGTTTATTCACGTCTTTGGTCATTTTTCACTGCAAAGAAAAATGAGAAAGTTTGATATCAAACCTGAGCAGAGCGCAACGTATAGAAATAAAATGTCAGTAAATGTGAAGATTATGTTTTCAAAGTCATACTGTAATGCTATCATTACTTGAGGATAGACAAGTTAAGCTGATGAATCCGTTACAGGTATTACTCAGAGGGGATCTTATCCCAACTCCAAGGCCTCGGCTGAGGAATGATAGATTTGAGTGTAGTGAGTGGCACTCGATCCCGTCGACAGCCCGAAGGCCTTGTACTGATCACTAGGGAAGTGAGAGATCTTCCCCGATACCCGCTCTTTACAGCTGAAGACATCATTGTCACTGCCCCGAAGTGGTAACAGGAACGCCGAGTCAAAGGTAGTGAACAGTAGCTGGGATCTAACCCCTCAAAGCTGCCTTAGACTTAGTTAAATTTGAAATCTGATAGCAGATTTGAACTTCGCATACTTGAAAACCTTGAGGAAACATCCCAAGTTGTTGCTTTGATCAGCTTGATAGCAAGCCGTAGAGAGCTTGATTCACCAGCGTTTTGCAATGGAGATGTTTAGAGGCCACCCATGACAAGATAGCTAAGACTCAACCGATTGGCGTTCAAAGTGCTACGTTGAGAACTGTGTCAAATGCCCAACATGAGACATGAGTTGCCCCAGCGGTTACGGTCTAAACTATGACACACTCCCTTGCCACACTTATCACTACGGCATCGTCCGCCGTCCCGAAGGAACACCCTGTCAGTGGAATATTACAGCAAAACTCTCCGTGTCTTGCTCGCTTTCAGTGAAAAGCCGCTTATAGCATGAGAAGACTGGCTCAGACATCATTAAAAATGCTTTCATTGACTTCAGCAGGGTCGAAAACCCCAGAAAACCTCCAAAACTAGTGAATTTAAATTTTTCAACTTTTTAGCACTACTTATGAAATTTTATAAGTAGTCTGTCACTTAGGCCAGGTCAATAGCGACCGAACCCTTTTTGAATCAAGTCAAACGGACTTGTAGAAGCAAAGTTACAAGCCTTTAAAGTTTTGGAGTCTTTTATGGCCTGGAGACGAAGGCCATCTCCTGGCTAACCTCTAAGTCTGACGGCTTAGCTGATATCAGCAATGAAATTTTCTAAGTCGGTTTCTTACAGAAACTCGGAATTTGGAATGTCCGAAGCTATCATCGGAGCTCAGAGAGACGACCTACCTCTGACAATCGTTCTCCTCTAAATGACAAGTCTCTCTCGGTTCCCAGCTTATATAGTGTGTGGCGATCAGCTGATGACGTAACACCCATCATCCAAACACTAAAAAACCCGTCTATCTCCGGTTCTAGTGCTCCGATTGAGCTGGAAATACACCATTTCCATGTAGAATTTGACGCTGAATCCGAATCTGGCCTCCGTTTTCCCATCCGATGCTTCGTTTTGGCTCTACAGTAGGCAGCCATCGCAAAAATTCTAACTCTGTCGTTTTTCCGAAAAATGTTGAAAATTTTTCTCGCCGATTGACTTGAAACTCTCCGATTGACATGAAACTCATCATACAGATAAAGAATTTCACGCTGATTCCAAATCTGAAATCCGTTTTCCCATCCGAGCCTTCGTTTTGAAGCTAGAGCCCAAAACGTCCCAAATTCTAACTCTGTCGTTTTTCACCAATGTCCCAAATCTTAAATGGCGTCTCACATCTAAACGAAGACAGATAGGAACAAGCCGATTCTTTCACTGAATTTGTCTCACTCTTAGCTTTCAAACGAGCTATCGCATGACAAAAACCGTCCACTGGAAGCCAAAATCGAAGCAAGCTGTCCAGAGGGGGGGGACGTCAGTGAAAATTTTTTCTCTCCGATTGAGCTGGAAATACACCATTTCCATGTAGAATTTGACGCTGAATCCGAATCTGGCCTCCGTTTTCCCATCCGATGCTTCGTTTTGGCTCTACAGTAGGCAGCCATCGCAAAAATTCTAACTCTGTCGTTTTTTCGAAAAATGTTGAAAATTTTTTCTCTCCGATTGACTTCAAACTCACCATAGAGATAAAGAATTTCACGCTGATTCCAAATCTGAAATCCGTTTTCCCATCCGATGCTTCGTTTTGAAGCTAGAGCCCAAAACGTCCCAAATTCTAACTCTGTCGTTTTTCACCAATGTCCCAAAATCTTAAATGGTGTCTCACATCTAAACGAAGACAGATAGGAACAAGCCGATTCTTTCATTGAATTTGTCTCACTCTTAGCTTTCAAACGAGCTATCGCACGACAAAATCCATCCACTGGAAGCCAAAATCGAAGCAAGCTGTCCAGAGGGGGGGGGGACGTCAGTGAAAATTTTTTCTCTCCGATTTCGCTGGAAACATCCTTCCTAACCCAAAATTTCACGTAGATTCCGAATCTGGCCTCCCTTTTCTCATCCGATGCTTCGTTTGGGCGCTACACACCAAAACGTCCCAAATTCTAACTCTGTCGTTTTTTCGAAAAATGTTGAAAATTTTTTCTCTCCGATTGACTTGAAACTCACCATACAGATAAAGAATTTCACGCTGATTCCAAATCTGAAATCCGTTTTCCCATCCGATGCTTCGTTTTGAAGCTAGAGCCCAAAACGTCCCAAATTCTAACTCTGTCGTTTTTCACCAATGTCCCAAAATCTTAAATGGTGTCTCACATCTAAACGAAGACAGATAGGAACAAGCCGATTCTTTCACTGAATTTGTCTCACTCTTAGCTTTCAAACGAGCTATCGCACGACAAAATCCATCCACTGGAAGCCAAAATCGAAGCAAGCTGTCCAGAGGGGGGGGGACGTCAGCGAAAAATTTTTTCTCTCCGATTGCTTTCAAATTCACCATACAGATGCAGAATTTCACGCTGAATCCGAATCTGGCCTCCGTTTTCTCATCCGAGGCTTCGTTTGGGCCCTACACACCAAAACGTCCCACATTTTAACTCTGCCAAAATTTTGAAGAAACAGTTTTTCTCGCCGATTGAGCTGGAAATCACATCACAGATGCAGAATTTGACGCTGAATCCGAATCTGGCCACCGTTTCACCATCCAAGACAACCTAGGCGGTCGCCCATGTCAACCTAGACGGTCGCCCACGTCAACCTAGACGGTCGCCCACGCAACCTAGACGGTCGCCCAAGTCAACCAGGCGGTCGGACCAACTCACTCGAGTCTCACACTCTGTCGTTGCAGACGGGGGGGGGGAGTCAGCGAACATGTTGTGAACCAACCTGGCCGGCACACCACGACAGACCACAACCTCTGTCGTTCCAGAGGGGGGGGGGCGCGCTGTGTTTATTCTGGACCTTTTGTTACTACTCACATTCAGGAACTTACTAAGTGGGCAAAGAGAAATTTTCAACGCCTTACAGAGATAGGAAAAAAGTCGTGCGCCGCTTGCGGATTGCTGTGAATTCCTTCAAAATGCTCCGATCGCCACAATTCTTTCAGACTTGAAGAATTCATATCATTACGCAAATGTTTTCTCGATAATGTTGGGCCCTGCGATCATTATCAAAAAAGTTAGCAGGCTGCGCACGAAAAAACTTTCACAAACTTATCTGTAGAACTTGACGTCGACTGTGTCTCTTTACTGTGTGATCCGGTTGATAACAGTCACTGAAACTTCTCACAATTTGGTGTGTTTAATGTTGAGCTGGCTGCTCATTGTTCGATTGCTATGTTATTATGTCAGCAGATTGTGCCATTTCATTAGCGTTACATGTTCCGATGTTTCCTTTCTAGTCAAACAGAAGAATAGACGACGTGTCTAATTCTGTGGCGGTAACTGAGTCGTGGGCAGCGCGTGGGCCGCGAGCCACTTGGTGGCCCGCTGGCACATGTTGGGTGCCTCGCTATCATTAACGTACAATTATGCCATATAACGACATACGATAACTGCCAGTGTACAGTACAGCAGTCCTTGTGCATGCTTTAAAGCACAGAATAAACGAGTTTTAAACATGCGGTGCTGCCTTTTAGAGTTGATGGCCCGCGAACCCTATCGCGGGCCACCACTTGTGACCCGCTATCAAAACTTGGCTGCCCACCACTGCAACTTTTTGAAATATTCCGGTACTGCACTCAACACAAAAAGTTCTCAATTATCAGGAAAACCAAACGTTAAGCTAGACCGACTGGAGCAGCTTGACCCTCTTCACTTTCTGAAGAGTCGTACATCACATATAAACTATTAAAATCCGTATCCAGTGATCTTACTCTTGCTCGAATGCCCGAAAAATGCCCGAACTTTTCCTTCGGAAAAATAAGCGAATTTCAGAACTTTTTCTTCAGAAAATCCAGAATGCCTGAACTTCTTCATAAAATGCCCGAATGCCTGAACTTCTTCTTCATAAAATGCCCGAATGCCTGAACTTCTTCTTCATAAAATGCCCGAATGCCTGAACTTCTTCTTCATAAAATGCCCGAATGCCTGAACTTCTTCTTCATAAAATGCCCGAATGCCTGAACTTCTTCTTCATAAAATGCCCGAATGCCTGAACTTCTTCTTCATAAAATGCCCGAATGCCTGAACTTCTTCTTCATAAAATGCCCGAATGCCTGAACTTCTTCTTCATAAAATGCCCGAATGCCTGAACTTCTTCTTCATAAAATGCCCGAATGCCTGAACTTCTTCTTCATAAAATGCCCGAATGCCTGAACTTCTTCTTCATAAAATGCCCGAATGCCTGAACTTCTTCTTCATAAAATGCCCGAATGCCTGAACTTCTTCTTCATAAAATGCCCGAATGTCTGAACTTTTTCTTACGAAAATTGACCGAATGCTCGAAAATAATCTCAACTATTTTGAAGGATTTGACTTTTGCGGATACTTTGATCGCAATGTTATCTCATTGATAATTTCCTCTCATTTTATGTATTAATTCAATATCACTCTTCCGACATGTTTGTGTAGATTTGTATCATGTGTTGTCGTGTTTTGCTTGTTGCTGGAACAGCGTAAGCGATAGTTATTATGCAAGAAGGAGATTGCATCGATTTTCGCGCCATGTATCCACTGCCTGTTGTGAATCTTGAAAGTTATGTGCATTTAAGACAGACATAAAGCGCAAATAAATTTGGATCATTGTTCAGTCTAATTTGCAAATAAGTAAATTTTGATATAACAAGTAACATATTTTTTAAGTGATCGATCAAAAATTGTGTTGAATGCATTCATGAATTCGACGAATGTTTATATTTCAAGCTATGTGTCTCCATTTTACCTGTGTCTTGCCTCATTGCTCACATTTACAGCATTTTCCTCATGCCTTCCTACAAGACATTTGTTTGTTGGTACCTTCTTCCTTGGAACTACCGGCTCTTGGTACTTTAATTGGTACAGGTATATTGCAATCACGATTTCAAAAGTTATTTTGCAGTTTGTCTTGTACATCGGTTGATACGAACTTCAGAAGATGGAAGTTGATGTAACTTTAGTGCAAGGTCGTGGGCTTCAAAATTTGACAATCCAAAAATGTTTTACTTTCGAAGGACATCAGAAAAGACAGATATGGTCATAAGAATGAAAGCAGATGCAAAAAACATATGAAACTAAGTCATAGTACTTCTGTGCCTGTACGTTTTTGACATGTTCTTGCAAACCTTAAAACTTGACAACCTTATCAATGACGTCATTCCAAAGATCATGACTTCAAGTAGGATTAATAAGACCAAAGACCATACCGCACCACTAGTGTGCAGTGTGCCGAATGCTGTGTACATGCAGGCCTTAATTGTAGGCATACATGAGCTCTACACAATTCTATCCATTGACATCATGCGTATACTGCAGATAGTGTAGGTCTGCATATATACAGCAATCTACTTCAATCTACTTTTGAACTTGAGACAGTTGTCATACGTGACTTAGATCGCAGATTTTCACAGGCCACGATTACTGATTTCTTTTCTAAGCAATTAATTGTTCATGAAAGTTTTTCCTTAATATAATGGATGGAAGTAATAATTAAAAATCGTAATAAATAGGTGATTTCGTCTGTAACCTTGATTATTGCAAAGCCTGTGTTAATGCAAATTTTTATGCCGGTCCCTTGAATTGGCAGTAAGACAGGTTCAACTGTAGTACTGTAGCTCCATTTCTATTTCGGTCCGACTTTCATTCATTTTTTCTAGATTTGTCTGTTAGAGAAAATTGTGACAAATTTGCGTCCCATTTTCTACCAAGGTGAACCCCTTACTCAAGTGGAATAAGGACTGTCTGATTTTACAATATTCTTTCAACGTCATATATCTTAGATCTTTTATTTCATCATTTCTTCGAAATTTTCAGAACATGCCTCGTCGGTTCAAAATGAGCCCGCTCAAAATGCTACTGCACATTATTTTTCAGTGCACTGTCTTTCGGAAAGCTGTAGAAAGCACAGTTCGTTGGATCGTCCGTTTTGTTTGTTGTATACAATTGTAAGCGTCACAATTGTAATTGTTAATAATTGATTGTAATTTAATTAATTGACAACTATATAACATTAATTGACAAAGAAACTGATTAACTGAAATTGGAAAAGGTATCAATCAATTAATTGTAATTGGATTTGTGAACCAATTAATTAATTGAAATTGGAATCCAAAAATGGAACAATTTCTGTAACTTGATAGCAGTAAATATAGGGTGTCCGCGCTCCCTGGAAAACTCATGGAAAATGAAATTTTACCCTGGAAAACCTGGAAATCCTGGAAAACTCCTGGAAATTATGAGACTTAATAAAACACTAATTGCAAGTTTTTGAAGTCATGCTTATTCTATGGTTGAAGTGTTTTCTATTTTTCCAGATTTTGTTTTTCTTATCTCTACTTATTTATTACAAATATAGCCTTCATTCTCATACCATTTTTTTTGTTTTTAGAATATTACAGTGACTGGAGTCTCCTATCATAACGTATAGAACATGATTGAGACCGAACTGCTTGGTATGGTTAACTATGTTGTCGAACTTTTCATTTTTTTCTAGAAATATAATGTAGCCGTCTGATACATATATTGGTAATTTTTATTTGGATTCACCTGCGCCTTAAAAATTCAGCCAAGTTCACGCCAACTTTCAAATTTTTTTCGTCAATGATGTTCATTTTATGGTATGCAAGTTCCTTAGCACACAACTTTGGGTGGATTTTTCCCAGAATTTTTCTTTTAAATTTGACGAGTGTATTTGAGTAAAATTTCCTTGCAGAAAGTCTGAATATTTTCGTTCAAATTTGACCCTTGATTTTTGGTAAATTCCCTGGAAAACCTGGAAAATGAATTTTGCCCTTGAAATCCTGAAAAACACCTGGAAATTTTCATTCAAATTTGCGCGGACACCCTGTAAATATTAATTTACCTGACCCAAGATTTCTTTAACTATACCATTACACAACAATAAGCAACCTATGGTCTTAGAAATTTCCTGAGCATGAATTAAAGGTGTGCGAATCCGAATCCGTTCCGAAGTCGGATAGGATCGGGTTCGGATTAATCATTTCGAACTCGGATTGGATTCGGATTGCGAAAATGAACTTCGGATCGGATCAGATTGGACAGGATCGGTCAAGAAAAATCCGAATTAATCCGAAATTGTGGAAATGTCTACAGATTTTGTGTCTTCAATGCAACTCAGCAAATTACTTTTAATTACATTAAAAACATAATATGCAGCACTTTCCCACATTTCAAATACCGTTCTTCGGGGTCGGAAATCGGAATTCGAAGTCATCCATTTCCTGTCTACATAATACATCATAAGAAAGATTCGCGCCCGCTGTCTCGGTTGTCAGGTAAGAATGATGCTGTGCAGATAATGTCACAGACGGTATAAAACTGCGCGTCTTGGTGGATTTGAACCATAGACCTATGGCACTCTTGGCCAACGCTCTACCAACAGAGCTATGTAATAATGGAACTATGATCTAAGAAGTAGACTCTAGCTTGTCAACTTTAGATCAGCTTGTCTCATTATCAGTGCAATGATATCTCATGGTAGGCCTTATAGGACCTCACCCATTTTGTTCATATTCAAAAGAAAGTATGGTTAGTTGAATGGAGGCATTTATGATGCCGTTATCTGATATTATTCCATTTGTTGCACATCTGCATTATGCAATTAGCTTTTATTCAGGTAGGCTGTTATATTGCGGCGCAGTATTTCCTTCAAATAAAGACAGGCCTACACAACCCGAAGCTACACGCTGAGATTCAATACTTTCAATTCAAAGATATGCGAAGAAATAAGAAAATTTCGGATTATTTCGGTTCGGGTCCGATTTCTATAAAAATATGTCGGATCGGATTTACTATCAAGTTATTCGAATCGGATTCGGGTTTTTCCCTTAAGCAATCGGATCGGATCGATGGCCATTCTCTGATCCGACGCACATCTTAACATAACAGCCAGGTCAACCATTTTTATGCTTTAATTGTGCGATTAGTCAGACCAATCAGACAAGCGGATAATTTCCTTAGAATTCTCTCTGTATGACTCATGTATGAGGTGACTTTTAGCATGTACTTTATACAAGCGTTCGTGATTCTGTCCATTGTTTTCATCATTGAAGATTGAGTGGAGAAGTTTCGCCTGCATTTAAGGGCTTCGAGGTCTACTCTGGTTGAAGCAAAATTGAATGTGTTTGTCTCATCAATCTTGACGTTGTTGGCTGTTGTTGCTTGCCAACCTGACATGCAAGGCTGAAATGCTTACAATAATTGTGAATTGTGAGAAGTGAACGGCTACAAAAGAGAAATTAGATGAGCAATCCAGGCTTCTTGCAGATAACAATTAATTGAATGGATTTGGAAAATGCAGCAATTAATTAATTGGAAGTGGATTATCAATAAACTAATTGAAATTGTATACTCAAACCGATAAATTAATTGAAATTGGTTTATCAACCAATCAATTAATTAGTTCCAATTTATTTATTACGAACCCCGTGCATTGTGCCATTTTGGAGATTTGGTATGTGTTCAGAGAACATAAGCAGTGGCTTCCTGTCAATGAAGTACATTGCTCCTGTTCATTTTTTCTGTGCGCGTTGATCCTGTGATGGATCCAATGGTGTATCAGATCATTGGCACGTATGACGTCATATCGTATCCTAAAGTTGATAATTGTGGTTAACTGAGGCTTAAGAAATGCATCAAAGTCAGCAAGATTGAATAGGCATGCAATCAAGAAGCCATTGAGACAAAGTTGAACATTTGACCGAACTACACCTTTAACTGTCCCATGTCAGATATCTGTGAAATAAATCTTAATTTGATTACTTGATTGTAGGTTGAGGTTTGAGTTACCATCAATCATACTATGAAGATGTTCATCTTCAACTCATGACTGTAGGGGACTGAGCATCCTATATTTCTTCAATGCCAGTCTCGCTTACAGTTTTGTCACATTTACCGCTTGTCTTATTCATTCATTTAGAGTTCTCCTAAATTATCTATTGAGGAAGATTATTGGCTATTTATAGGTTAAATCCCGTTTGGATGACCAACGCAATGTGATAATAGCGACATTATCTCATTTAGTTGTAATTTTAAGTGTGCCTTGATCTGCTACATCTTCAGGGAATAGTTCTACTTTTTTGTGCTTAAATTGGTTCAAGTCTGTGGACATCATAGTATTATATGCGCAGACGAAATACAATATTTATGATCATCAGCCGCACGGCAAAGCCAGATTATGCAAACGCAAAGCAGCCTGTTGTGCAGTCTTTCAGCTTGTTCAGCCATTCTAGATATTACGTATACAGTCCGTTTCCTAAATCGTTGCACAACCCAAAAAGCTCTGTTATCTCTTGCTTATTCTCAGCAAATTTAACCGTAAGTTGCTTAACCTCATGTAATTGATTACTTAACTTATTCACTTGGTCAGCCGAGACACTTGCTTGATTTAGGAAACAGTGTGGTGCGCCTAATTAAATGAAGTAATTAGTGATTAGAAAAATTATTTATGATCATTTATCATGGCTGATCATGTCATTGATGTCATGTCATCATAGATGCCCCCGTTTCCTGTCATCATTGAATGAGTTGCCAAAAGTCTTGTCGATTCACTTATCGGGCGCAGCAACTACGACATGAAGAGATTCCTATTGTTTGTGAACAGGTGGCGAGTCTCAGTCGGACGCCAAGCCTTTGTGTGCGCGCAGATCCAGGATTTGAAATCCTGACCTCCACCGAAGGAAATGATGACTCACCCGATGGCTGAGTGTGGGAACAAGACGAATTTGAAGTTTGCCTGTGAACGGATGGCAGATCGTGATAAAACTTTCATGCGGACTCGTATTCTTGGAGCTGATAGCACCAGCAATCAGCATTCTTTTAAACCTAAACTCGAAAACGCTAGCGTTAATACAGCAAAAGTTATCAAGTTGTGTGTAGTTGACCGTTAAATACATTTTTAACGCGAAAGTTAGCGAAAAATCAAGCAAGCGTGTTAATTGAGTAAGACTGTACCAACTCTTGTCGAAATTCGAAAAAATATATATCATCTGAAAGCTTAACACGAGCCTGATTGAAAAGTGATTAATTTTCTGTTTTACGTAGTTTAGTCAGTAGGCATCGGTGAATGACGACCAAAAATTCATACTTTTATGTCTGCTGACCACAGCTGACCAGACACAACCTAATCGCTCTGCCAAATCAAAGTACTAAAGACATCCTTTCACATGGCATAAAGTTTATTGAAATTGAGCATCTTCATCAATGAAAAAATCATGCCACACTTTTTTAGCAGCATTTTTTCGGCAGAACTTATTTGTACTGCATCTTTTTGTACATTCAATGGATCTTAAAATCTTTACATCATGATGAAGCTGAGTGATAGCTCACACTGTCTGTCAGTTTTCATTAAAAAATTCTGTCGTCTTCATACTAAAATCCTGCACCAAAGAAAACGCTTGATTTTCTTTCAGAAGGCCTACTGACCACAACTGACCACTTTAGAAAGTAAAATTTATGCCAAAATAATCTATGGAACATAAGGTTTCATATGGCATATCGTATATTAAAATTGACTAGGGCTTCAACACGAAAATTACATTTGAAAATATGCTAACTTTTTTGTGCAATTATTTATGGAACGGTACTCGTAATGGAGAAACTCACTCCCTTGAATTTTCTGTGAAACCTGTTTTAACTCTGTGAAGAAGGGTCTGGACCCGAAACGTCGAGTAAAAACTCGTTTTCTCTCGCAGAAAATTCAAGGGAGTGTGTTTCTCGATTGCGAGTACAGCCTATATGTAATCATGATCCTCCCGCTTGCTGCCATCACTTATTCTAGATATTTCAAGCTAGTTTAGGCCATTCCCAACCGAACTGACGAGCCAACAAAACGCAGCGTCAACAGCTGCCAAGGAAGTCTTGTGCTCAAAATGTTCAAGTCTGAAGGCATTTTTCTATTCTATGCCCAGGCGAACTGGCACTCTACAATCCTTATGGCTCTCCCACACTTGTGGTATCAAGTAACACATCTGCACATCGCAATCTCAGCATATATAGCAAAATGTGTGAAAGTAATCTTAATATCACCAGTCACCTCTGCCATTCAACTCACGCGCGTGTTTGAAATGGTATAAGGAATGTAACATGCATGTACACTGTACAGCAATATTCCCCTCTATAGCTATTGTATTACTTAGTAGGTAACTGAGGCCTTATTCATGTGAAAAATTAAATGCCAACATGCGAAAATCGGCAATTTCAGAAATCGTCTATTTATAGTCGGCCCCGATTCGTAAATTCTGGACTGATTCCATCCCTGTTGGGAAACGGCTCCGCTTAAATCGGCATTTCGCTTTATGCAGTAGTTTCATCGCGGGCCATGTATATTTCCCACTGAGCATGTATTAAAATTTTCGCTTAATTGGGTATCGCCTTATTTAGCATTTTGTCTAATTCGGCACATGTTTTCTGACACCGAAACGATTGACTTTGTATAATTCGTCACATTTAGAATGATTTATTAATCTCTCATTAGTCTGAATTTTTTTTAATTTACTCTTCCTATACAAAAAGCAATTGCTTTTTTATGCAACCGCATGTACAACAAATATGCCAATTTCAAACTTGAGGACTGCTGAATTAAATTGTTTAAATATACTCTGTCATATATATTTAGGCTAAAAAATTACTTGAATGATTCAGCATTGCATATTTAACGCATCCGTGCAGACTACTGTAGGTACAGGCCTGCAATGTACATGCACGTGTATGAAGATGATTATTCCTAATAAAGTGATGTTCATGATAATGCATTATCAACAATTTGATGTGCTATACACAATCTAGGCGTGCCTTTGCGAACATTTATTTCAATACAGTCCAACAGACGCGCCAGTAGACGAAATCATTAAGTAATCTATTGCCGAATCGGTGGTATTTGGTCACATGTGTCAAGTTCGGGAGTTCGCATAATCCGGCACATGTAAAGCAGCACGTTGAGGTGCTGAATCATGCGTGTTCTACTGCACTATAGTCTTGACAGCCTGATAAATTATGCTTTCTCGCTTAACCCTTTAATGCTTAAATTATTTTCAAAGTTGAACGTTTTTTTTGAAAAAATGTTTTCTAAAGAAAATGCAATTTGCGGGCGTTCTAGCGATCGTGCGAAGTCAAGAGAGGTGCTATTAGAATCGCATTGATATCCTCCTTCTTTTGGCTACACATTTTTCTCTTTCTGCTGCGCAATTTTATTTATTTTTTATTTTAACAACCCCTTTCTCCCATATAAATGGGGTAGGGGGGATTCATACAAACAAGATAAAAAGGAGACAGTTCATATACATCATAAAATTCATGGAAACACAAACTAGCTACAGTCCACAAACCATCAGGGTGACACCACATGAAACAATATCAGGAAACACAGTCAAGTAAAATGTCAGCCGCTCCATACTTCAACCACCTTGTGCACAGTTCTCCGCCATACGACTCTGTCCTCTGCGTCGCTTCTCCAATCTTCCTCCGCCTTCTGGAAATCTCTTTTGACACAGTCACTCCAACGAATTCTCGGTCTTCATCTTCTTCGCACACTCATTTCTTGCTCCATTCGCCTGGGTAGCCTCTGCTCATTCATTCTTGCCACATGTCCGGCCCAAGATTGTCTTTTTCCCACAATCTTCTGAGTCATCGTTCGTTTCAGTCCGACTTTGAGTCTCATTTCTGCAAGCTTTCTTCTGTTAACCAACTTCACTCCACACAACCTCCTCAGCCAATTGTTCTCGCACACTTGCAGTCTATCTTGCTGATCTTTGGTGAGCGCCGTTGTTTCCAGACCATATCTGACTGCTGGAATTACACACACCTCTAACACTTTCCGTCTGATATCTTTGCTGATCCTTCTGTCTCCCAACACTCCTGCCATTTTCTGATGGGCTCCGACCCCTGCTCTAATTCTCCTATTCACTTCCATTTCGCTCCGCCCATCTTCCGCCACCACACCTCCCAAGTACTTGAAACCCTTTGTCTGCTTTAGCTGAATTCCTTGCACCTCAACACTTATGTCCTTTGGCTCCTTTCCGACCCACATTACTTCCGTCTTATCCAAATTGATGCGTAGACCATGCCTTTGGAAATTCTGTGCCCACTTTTCCAGTTGATCTTGTAGCTCCACCTCGTCTTTCGTTATCACAGCTAGATCGTCAGCATACATTATCTTGTTCATTGCATCATGTTCTTCGCTTTTCCTTGACAACAATTCCATAATCAGAATGAACAAAAATGGACTTAAAGCACTTCCTTGTCTGAGCCCTGTTTTTATTTGGAAATCTTCGCTAATGTTATCTCCAACTATCACTGCCGCTCTGGTTCTGTCGTACACCTTTTCGATAAGTATCACCTCTTTCTCTCCAGCATTTAACCATCTCAGGGTTGCCACCACTAGGGGTCTAGGGACGCTGTCATAAGCTTTCTCTAAATCTACGAATCCTATCGCTATGTTTTCTTCTCTTTCAATCGTCTTTTCCATATTGTCTCACCGCAAACATGCCATCCGATGTACTTCTACCTTTTCTGAAACCTTGCTGCTCCTCTCCAATTTCGTGTTCCACTTGTGATCTCAGCCTTCCGTCGATTATGCGCTCCAACAATTTCATCACTTGACTTAGAATAGTGATTCCTCTGTATTTCTCAGGGTCCTGTCGACTTCCTTTTCCTTTCCAAATGTGGACAATCAAACCCAGCCTCCAGTCCTCTGGGATTTCCCCTTTTTCATAGCACAGCCGAAAAAGTCTAGCTAGCCATTCAATACCTGTTTTCCCCGCTACCCTCAACATTTCGGTCGTTATTTCATCCTTGCCAGTTGCTTTTCCTGTCTTCATCTTTCTCAATGAGGTCTCGATTTCTTCTGTCTTGATTTTCTTCTCTACCGTCTTCGATCTCACACTACAAGGAAGTTTAACTTCGCTGGGCCCTTCGTTGTTCAACAACTCTTGAAAATATTCTTTCCACACCTTCGTGATATGCTGCGGACACGAAACAATCACTCCGTCTTTGTTTCTTACATCCTGGACGGCCACCACATCCTTCTCTTCCTGCTCCCTTGCTTTTGCGAGTCGGTAAATTTGTTTTCTTCCTCTATCATTCTCTATTGCTTCATACAGCCCTCGCTCTGCCTCTTCTTTTGCCTGTGCCACTACCTTCTTTGTTTGATTCTTGATTTCCCTATACTTTCGTGTTAAAACCTCCTTCTTCGCTTTGTCATCACTCACGCTTTCTACCTCCTTCCAGGCTGTTCTTTTCTCTTTCGTCACCTTTCTGACTTCTTCATTCCACCACCATTGCTGTTTTCGACGGCCCCCATTCTTTCCATTTGTCCTGCCGACCACCTTCTCTGCTGCTCCGATGAATGCTTTTCTGAACAGATCCCACTCCTCTTCGATTCCACCAGGGGTTTCGCTCAGTTTACGGAAGGCATCATTGATCTCACTTTCGTATTCTTCTAACTTTTCTCCCTTACATCACCACCACCTGATGATTTTCCTTCCCATTCGTTTCTTTTCTTGCCTCTCCGTATACCGTAGCGTCCAAACCTGTGGCTTGTGCTGAGTTGTCACGTGTTCACCGGCTAGCACTTTGCAGTCCTTGATCCTCCACTTCTGGCTCTGTTTCATTACAATCCAATCGATTTCGGTCCTGTGCTCCCCACTTCTGTATGTGATCTTGTGCGATTCTCTTTTCTGGAAGAACGTCCGAACTATGGCCAACCCATTTCTTTCAACCAGCTGCACCCACTCTCTGCCCTCCGCATTTCTCTCTCCCCATCCGAATTGACCAACACTCCTTTCTTCCCCTTGCATCCATTGCCCGATATGCGCATTGAAATCACCTGCTAAACAAAATATTTCATCCTCACCCACTAAATGTATCATTTCCTCAACCTTTTCTCTGAATTCGTTTTTCTCTCTATGGTTCCATCCTACTTGTGGGGCATAGACGGACATCACACACATTTTCTTCGAACCGATCGTTAGCCAAACCATCAAGATCCTACCTTTCCACCTCTCCGTACGCCACACTTTCTCAACAAGGTCCTTCTCCAGAATCACACCCACCCCATCAGACTTTCCATCCCCTCCTGCATGAATCAGTTTGAACCCATCTCCAAGCATCCTTGCTCTATCCGACTTCCACTTCGTTTCCTGTACACACAAAATCTTACACATTCTCCTCTTCATAAAATCCACTACTTCAGCACTCCTTCCCGACAACGTTCCCACATTCAAAGTCGCCATCCTAATCAGTTTTCTTTCTTCGGGTCTTCGCATATTTTTCGCCGATGCCCGGTTTTTCGGCGCGTCGGTTGCCCCGGACGCGGTAGCCTCCACCGATTTATCCTTTACTTGCATGAATCCATAAACGAATGGGTCAGAATACTCCTATACAGCGCTGCCCTGGCTGACCTGTTGGAGGTTTTCTGTTAGGGGTTTCTCCCTTAGCCTTTGATTTGCCCCAAGGCGCGGACTAGCCTTTTTCGTTCGAGGCGCCAATCCTGTAGCAGCCTGACATCCAAGCGTTGTTGTCTCCCACGGCGCAGCAAGGGTGAAAGGTTTTATGGCGCCTTAGCTCGCCAGGTGATTCCTTCATTGAGCGTACTTGAGGTATTACTTGAGAGCCCCAGCCACCACCTGGTTGCTCCACCTCGCCCTCTGGAAATCACCGCCGGTTGGTCCGCGGCTACTTATTTAGGCCAAAACCCTTATTCGTAGCGAACCTCTATATCTAGAGGCCGCCACCTGTGGACGCGCTGGGTTGGGGTCGGTCGCCCCAGCTATCCCCAGCAATGTTGTCCAAAAAAGATTTGTCCGTGTTGGAATGTCCTCGAAAGAGCACAATATGCATGAAAGGGTTAATAATTATTGTAAGTTATTTTCTAATGAATCTTCACATCATGCTGCAGAGAGAAGGACCACTAAAGTTAATCATTTAAATTGAAAGCGCATGATGTGAAGCATATAATAAGTATTTCAGAATATTACTAATAGTCCCTCTCGTCTCTTCTGTGTAATGCGAAATAAATCAGTTATTTGAATTGTCATTCAGGAAGTCATCGTTGATACTTAGCTGTTTCTAATGATGTCTCGCGGCATTGTGATTGGTAATTGATTTTATATAAAACAGTATGTATATCTTTTGATTCTGTTCATCAACTTGCTTTAAAGCACTGAAATGGAGAGGAAAGTTTTTCTTTGGCTATTGTTTCATGTAATCTCAACATGTCTTGCAGCAGATCCTGTTTGTGGCCCTAAAACATGGGCGACAATATCTGGTATTTCAGCAAAAGATTGCGCTACTACTGCAAATGTCAAAGGCGCAGCGTTTTTTCGATTGAAAGGAAACCAAAGTTGCGAGTTAATTGGAAGCTGTACTCCGATAGTTACTGATGATTGTTGTTGCAATTGGGAAAGCTTGAAGCCTTGCACAGATTATCTATTGCTGCGCTCGATGGCTCATTCCCACCACTATCCATATGATATACTGAACCAAAAAAGTCCCTATAAGCCTCACATGCATGGTGGTGTAAAAGCTGGCTCAACCAACTGGTATTTAAGTCCATTGTTTGCGATTGAGGGACAGTTACCATTTGAAAGAATACGAATAGAATTTAGAAAGGGAACTGTGATATCGGCATCCGTTACATTCAAAGTTTTGCTTCCTGGAGAGCCTCTTAGTAAAGAAGGAGTTTGGTTTAAAAGGACTGCCATCCTTGACGCGTATCCATGGAATTATCTGCAAATGCGTTTCACTTACACTTACCAACTCTCCAATGATTTTACTATGGCAGGTTTCATATCGAGCTCAGTCAAACGACGTTTTTATGCTGCAAGAACGCATGGTGGTTGTTCAGGAGACGGTGGATATTTTGTTGTTCTTGATTTCGAAGATTCCTGTGACTACGGCAAAAGTAGTAAAGGGTTTCCAGTATTTCTTTGGAATCAAAATCCAACTACTAAGCCATGGCCATTGTCTTCTGCTACAGCTTATCGAGCAGATGAAATGCGAATATATGGCATGCTTGGTGATGTGGACGAGCGACTGTTCATGCGATCTGCAAGATGCAACTGCTGAAAAGATTGATCCAAAAGGAATGACCGATCATATTCGTAATCAAAGAATGTCATTCTCGTTGAAAATATAAGACTTTAATTGATAATTGTTTTATCATTAAATTTAAATGTACATCGCAACCATTTCCATATTTGCATAAATCAAATGCTACTGCTCAAGTGTCAAGCATGAGCGTCTTTTTTGTATGATCAACCCACACGGACTAAGAAAAATTCAAATTATCAGTTTCTGGACCCTCGCTCTACAATGAAAACGTGAACTCGTAGCTCAGAGAAAGAGCAATTGTTCTTTTACAAAACTGCTTTATACTACTTCATGATTTTATAATATCATACTAGTATATTGTTAATGAGATGTTGAGAATAACTTTAGTGGTTTGTTAGTATAACTGCTTTATTAGATTTAATGCTATGCATTTGTACATACTATTTGGATATTGAAATACATCAGTCAATTACAGTGGCGTCGGAAAGTTTGCGAACGATGATGCTTTCATCATGTAAAAAACAATTCATCCAATCAAATGCATCTATTCTCAATAAAATCACAGATGTATGATAGTTATCATCATCATTTGTGTAAGTCATGCAAACAAGCGTGCGTAGTTAGTATTTTGTCATCCAACTATTGTTACGGATGACATCAGGAAGTTTTTGCATATAGTCAGACAGTTTTTTGCAATCACTTGGCATCACTAAGCACCACTTTTCGCGAATGATGGTCTGAAACTCCGGAGGAGATGAAGGTTTTTGCTTTGCGACGTGTCTTTTGAGTATACTCCATAGGTTTTCTATGGGGATCAAGTCGCACTATTTTCTGGCCAAGGAAGCACTTCAAATTTGTTCTTCCTGGAGCCATTGTGTCACAATATTTGCCTTATGGCATGGGGTGGAGTCCTGTAAAAAAAGTCCGCATTTTGAATGTCCACATGAATCACAAGTTTTGCAATTGCAGGTATCTAAAAGCGTTCATGGTCGTTTTTGCAGGCAAAAAATATAGACCTGCAGTGCCATTTGCCGAAAAACACTCCATACCATAGCTTTCGGCGGGTGTTTAACAGTTGCCGTCCTAAATCGATGATGGTATCGTTGACCCATGGACCGTGTAGCATGTCGCTTGGAAGTGGCAAAGATTTGGAAAGTAGATTCGTCAGAATAAAGTGCACGAGACCATTGATCAGATGTCAGATGGCGATACTTTCTGGCAAAAGAAGGTCGTTGAGCTTGCATTCTAGCGGTGAGGAGGGGTTTCTTGGCTGGTTTGTAGGCTGAGAGGTTCCATTACTTCAGGCGCTTCTTAATTTGCGCTGTGCCTATTAATACACGATAATCTCTTTCAACCTTCTTATTTCTGCCGATGTCATGAAAGGATTCTCGGTCACCATGCGACGGATTGGTCTATCAATCCTTGAAGATGTTTTACTTGGACGGCCAGAACGGGACAAATCTTGAAATCTGGTTGGGTTCCCTGAGGATTCACTGTTTGGTACGCTGTTGACTTTGAGATATTCAGAAAGAATTCCAATTTCAGAATATGAGTAGCCTTCCTATCGGAGAACTTTGACCTCAATCCGAGTTTTGGTCGATAATTCGGGACGCCGAAACATTTTAAAAGTAAACACGACGGCAAAATAGTTGAGAATAGACCACTTCTGCAATACCTGAATGTCGCGCGGTGTGGATAGGAAAATAAGTGTAGGATTCCTGTCTGAGTAATTCTTGGAAATTTTAAGTGCGGATGAAATAGATTGGTCACAACAATCTCGGAAATATAGCCAATCATATACCACAATACCGGAAAAGAGCAATGAACGAATAACATAGTGATAGCCGCTAAATAGTGCCATCGTTCGCAAACTTTCCGACGCCACTGTAATTCAATGCTATCCATTACTAGCGATGACGAAGATAGTGGCTTTGTTATTGCCAACAGTATGTTCAATCGCGAACGATAAAGAAAAGATAACATGATTTTTGACAATTTCCTGACTAACATTTGTGGCAATATTTTCACACTGACAAGTTCAGGCCTCCTAGTTACCCGTAAAAGTCGCAAATTTCAAATTTTATTCTCTAAACACAAATAACTGAATTTTACACATTGCCCGTAGAAACCGTAAACTTGATTAAAATTATTTTAATGTGTGTCGACTCAAAAAGTATCTGCATATAGCGAAAATTTTTGTATGAAAAGATTCAGTTTTTTGCGGAGATTACGTTCCTGTGGTCCGAAAAATTATTTGAGTAGTTTTAAAAAAGTCAAAATTTTGCCAATTTAAATACTACCGAGATGACTCCCCTAGACAAGTAGTATGAAACAAGTTGGATATCAATAGGAATGAATATTTGCTAATAAGCATCCAAACTAAGAGGTAATTAAGCTAATTTGCAAGGGAATTTCATGAGTCGCATTATAATTGAAGTCCTCATAAAAAGTCGAGATCCTATTTTGCTTTCTTGACTGAAATTTCAAGCTTTTCAATTTTCACCAGCATGATTTTATGATTCACAAGACGTTCGTAAATCTGAATAGTGCTGAATACTAATGTTGACCCACTTACACCTTTTACAGATCATTTTCTTTATAATGATGCTTTTGTTCTTTCAGTGGCAGATAGTTTGTGATATGATCATGCTTAAGAAAATCATCTTATTATGGTATGGCATGATCGAGCTTTAAAGCAATCGAATTGCTAATATAGTAAACCATATTACCTCTCAAGGTTGTCATGGTATGGAGGATTTGTAAATTACCTTTCTTTCTTCTGTGTTGCTGACGTAATAGGTCAAATTCGTGTACATTGCTCGAAAAGTGCAAAAATGCGCACATCTCAGATGTGGTGCTGGTTTCCGTGTCAAGTTCATTTTATGAAATCGAAGGTGTATACACATTGGAGATTTAATAAATGCTGAGTTACAACTCTACCTAAATATACTTACTCTATGACTTTCACCAATATTCTTAACTAATCAAAATTTAATTTAATCAGACAACTGGCATTTTGAGTCTTTCCACAGAAAAATTTAGCGGGACTCTCCGTACGGTAGGAAATAGAGGAAGGTTTATCAAACTCTGGGTAATTACCCAAAGAACAATGAGACTGTCAAACAAGAATTTCAAATATATGTTCTTTTTTGAAATATTCCTGCGATAATATGTTGCCAAAATCAATGAGACTGTCAGATAGTTGGCGTTTGTATGCAACTGATGAGGCATGTTTGATCTTCATTTTGTATTGACATTTCAATGCACTGTGTAGCTTTGTGTTTTGCTCATCAATAATTATTATACTTAAAACTAATGTTTCCAGTGGATTTCTTTAATACAGCTACGCTTTATTTCTGTACCCTACTGAAGTCTTATCGTTTTAGTATTTTGACATCAAGCCCCTCCTTATTTCCCCTTCTTTCTCGCTTATCATTGTAAGCCGTGGATGTGGCACGCATCATGAATAAAACTCTTTTAAAGTGTGCAAGTAAGATGAATATTCCACAGCATCTCTTTGCGGCATAAAGTAATTCCATTATCATTCAATGCGAATTGCGTTTTGCTGTTCTGTTCTCTAGTTTTTGATCGGTTAGATTCCCTAAATGACATATTACTTTTTATAAGTGAAATTAAGCGTTGATGAGGTCTACATACTTCCTAGAAACGACTGTGATCCCACAGGTGACATAATCAATTAGACTGTCTATCAGTTAACATTCGCATTCAGTTCATCCGAAATAATCGATTTGTGAATACAGTTTCATAGCCGAATTATCGTTCATTTAGGTTATAGTTCTTGTAATTATTACTTTCAGCATATCATATGTCCTTCCTTCTTTCATTCAACGAATGTATGAAAACCCCACCCAGTTCCTAATCTGAAGTCCTTCCTTCTCATATCCAATGACTGCAATAATGTCCTTACTCATTTCTTAACCTCAAGTCCTTCCTTCCTTGATCCAATGAGTGCAAGACTGTCCTTACTCATTTCCTAACCTCAAGTCCTTCCTTCCTTGATCCAATGAGTGCAAGACTGTCCTTACTCATTTCCTAACCTCAAGTCCTTCCTTACTTGATCCAATGAGTGCAAGACTGTCCTTACTCATTTCCTAACCTCAAGTCCTTCCTTACTTGATCCAATGAGTGCAAGACTGTCCTTACTTATTTCCTAACCTCAAGTCCTTCCTTCCTTGATCCAATGAGTGCAAGACTGTCCTTACTTATTTCCTAACCTCAAGTCCTTCCTTCCTTGATCCAATGAGTGCAAGACTGTCCTTACTTATTTCTTAACCTCAAGTCCTTCCTTTCACAGTGCAACGATCTCTATGATTATTGCCTCCATAATCAAGCTTATGCTTTCTAAAGTGAGTGTAAATTTCAAAGAATGCAGTAAACAGTGTTCATATTTTACAGTGCAATGGTCCTTTAGCTAGCAAAAGCTAAAATTGTGTTTGTGAGAACACCAAAGAAAAACAAAATTTCCAGGTTATACAAGTTAAAAAGTCACTTAAAAAAACCAGAGAAAAAATTATGGTTGGCAAATCTATGATGTCTATGAAAGAAAATGTTGGCCAAAATCCGATCTAGACATTAAAGCTCGGGCTTAACTCTCATGAGCGTGATTTTTAGTCGTGTCAAAATGATGGACCTAACTTCCCCATTGGATGTGTTCGATTCGGTTGCCATGCGAGTCGCGACTCGGCCAACTGTTTCAGTGGCATGCTCCCCTAGCTCGCCAAAGGCGGAGATAAGGAGGCATGATCAACCTAAACTGTGGCATTTAGGTCCGTTGGTTTTTAACTTTTTCTACTGTCGATCCTTCAGTTGTGCTCTCATCAGCAATGTCTGTGATGTTTTGCGGATGCACAACTGTCAAATCGAGTGCAGCTGGCCGGCCCAAATTCCACACGGGAATTTTTTTCAATGTCAGCAATCGAGAGTTTGTGTCGTCTAATCCTGCATGAGACTAATTTCGGGTTTGACAGAGTTTGTCGACAAAAACTGGCGAGGGCTTTGCAAAGATTGCTATGTCGGGTTGTAACATCAGATTCTCTTCGACAAGTCAGCACATGATGACCGGTGGTATCTAGTACAACTGCTGGGCATCGTACGCAAGTGCTGTCATGAACGTAAACAGAGACCAAGCCACCATTTAATAATAAAGGACATTGCATCTGGCTTCATATCATAACCGAGGGCAGGAGAATGATTACCACGAACCAATATGAGCTAGTCGGAGACGTCAAACAGCGCACCTTCGCCTGGTCCGACACGTCGACATGAGATTATTAAAATCGACTTTTTCAATAATCTGAGACAGAAAGTTCTGTTTAGGAATACTGTCGCATAGTTTGTCGGAATCAACTTTATGGCGAGGCGGAAGATAGCCATTAAAAATGTTAATTGCGTCAGATAGAAATTCTCCTTGAAGAATTCTACAATTCAGAACCGAACTTATATAAGCAGCACTGCAATGGCGAAACAGAGATCTGGGTCCCAGACCACCAAACCGAGAACCTAGCCGAGCTTGAAACCAAGCAGAATCAATCGTCTCAACTGCTAAAAACTCCTCAAAACAGCAGCGGACATCCTGAATTTACATATATTATTTTCTCTTCGTTCGCATAGTGTATTATTTAGTAGTCTTTCTGCTGTAAATCGAACATCGTGACAAATTTCTAAGTACCTACTAAGCTACCTGAAGTACTCGGAAATATGGTCAAGTCAGAAGTCATATGCGGTGTGTAAACAGCGGCCTACCTCATCCTCCTTAAAAACATTTTAGACTCCGACTTTTAGTGTTATTTAGTAAAACATTACTGAGTGTCGAAAAGCCGGGAATTCCAATAGGCCCCTGGGAAACCCCTTAAAAATGATCATGATCGCTGGAAATTTTGAGTAATCCCTAAGAAATTGCAAAGCAAATAGGCAAAGTTGGATAAAATACTGATTGGCCTTTGATGCATATCAGTCAGTTATTAAGCAAATTTGATGCCTCTGTAAAGATATTGTTGTTACCCGGGAAAATCATCGAAAACCCTCCGGGAAGGTGAAGATCGCAGATCTGTCGACACCATGCTTCAGTGTTCATATGTTGGCCGGATAGTGAAAACATAACGTTTAATTTTCTGCAGATTGAAACTTTGATATCATGTTCAAGGATAGTCAGACCGGATAGTTAACCCCCCCATTAGATATCTGCGAGATAATTATGGCTTTAGAGTCATCATCAATCATGCTATGAGGATGGTTATCTTCAATTGATAATTATAAGGGACTGAGCATCCTATATTTCTTCAATCTCAGTCATGTTTGCAATTTTATCACATTTAATCCGGAATGTGAGACTCTGTTAACCTTGAGAGTGTGACCATGTTTACCGGTGTGGTAAGCGGAATGTTTTTCGTAGAAGTCTGAAGTCGTCGGAAATTTGCCCTCAACACGACACGCAGTTTTTCATCTGAAACACAAACACAACACGAAACAAGAAATTTAACCGACGTGCGATTGACATGAACGCGACATTCATCTTGCGAATAATTCATTTAAAAATCAAAGAATATTATTCAATGCAAAGCAGTAGCTGACTGTAGGGGACTGTAGCAGCTTACAGTCACTGGAATAAGATTAAAAGTTCGGTGATCACTGTCAAATGGGCGTAGGCCAGTGGCCAATCTAATGAGGCTACTTTGGGCTCTTATTGTTTATGACAAATCCCGCTGTTGGAAATGCACGTTGCAGGTGGGTTTACAATAATGGTGTGCACCAGGCGTGCACTACTACGCTCAAATTAGGGTACTGGACAGTGCGCTTGACCTACCACTAGACTGAGGATCTACACATGAGGCGGTTGATGCTCGTGGTTCGGCCATATATTGGTCAGATGCATACGTATGTGCACATGCACATGCATTGGTCTTTAGCCGATCTAGCTATGTAAATACTTTGAAAGAATGCTGTTACCCTATCCTTCATGGTCGTGAAATATGGTGTTATTTAGATAGCTTGACTTTAGCTGGAGGTCAAGTCATCAAATAATCGAGATTTAAAATTTTACAATGAATCTTTGTGAACACAAACACGAATGACAAGTCTCAACACGACACAGAACACGATCGTGCTCGTGTCACGAACACAGACTTTAAGTCCCTCGCAGTGAAGACTTGTTGTATTTCTAATCGATATCCCGGAGGATGTTTCGCGCCCTCCTTAACTTGTCAAGTAGGACTAATGCTCTGAATCAAATGACATTCACGGTACAGCATATTTAAGGTGTGAATTTTCGAATGATGGTGTTACATGTCAAAAATCACGAATATATATTAATTATTAATTCATATATAATTAATTAATATATATTAAAATATATTAAAAATCACGAACTTTGAGATATTTGAAATTTTACCGAATTCCGGCTGTGAAGCTCCTCAATGATTGCTAGTTGAGATGCCGAAGCTGGTTGAACTTATTGAAAAGTCATACAATGCATTTAGTGAGTGCAGAAACAAGTTGATGAGAATGATTAGCGCAAGGAATGCAATCCAAATATAGCCTAGGTTTATGAAGTGTGCAAGATTTTCCTTCGAAAGTAATCACTCCAGTGAATCAGTGAAATGGCATGGTACAGTTCTATGTTTTCCAATGAAAGTCCTTTTGACTGAATTTAACTCACGGGAAAACAGAAAATTTTTGGTGTCGATTTGCTAGAAAAAATTATTGTAAAGACGACGGACCTTCGGCGTCCTGCACCTTTTGCGGCCGATGTTAGCGTCCGGTTTTGAAGGTCATGCATATACGGTTCCAACATACGGTTTCAATTACGTGTACAGTTCTAAGTTACTCCAAATGTGACTATGAAAATGAAGGACAATTTGCATAAACCCAAATGACTCAAATGATTAGGAAAAGATTCATAAGCAGGGTTGGCTTTTTGCCGGCTAAAACTGGTTTTTGCCACTAAGTGGCAAAAACCGGTAAAAACTGGTAAAAACCGGCTAAAACTAAGATTCTGAAAAATCAGTCTATTTCTTCACGAAATGATCGACAGCAAGTTGGGGTTTGAGTATTACGGTGCATTCGGGTTTGCAGTTTGCAACTCTTATCTTCCAAAACATGACATTCATTCAGTGATGGAACCACATGATATGTCTTTATAACGAACGACAAACGATGTTGTCTTTCTTTACGATTGCTCTGCCCTTTTCTTGTGATTTAAGAACAAATGTAGACTTCAGCACCATTTTGGCTCTTTGGTTCATGTAACAGAAGTTGCTAGATACTCGCAGAATTATCATCAAATGAATGAAAAAATGAAAATAGATATATGAATATAACTGGTTTATATATAAAACTAAATTTAGCAAGCCACTTTTTTCATGTGGACGAGCTTCAATAGTCCCACTGTCATTCTTCTGTGTTGAGTGTTCAGCAAGAATGTAGAGTGTACTTTAATAGTAGCTTAGGTTTCATCAGATCTAAATTTGAACCCAGGTCTCATGAACGCAGAGAAAACACTCTATCAAAAAGTCTCTACACCGGAAAATCTCACCTCCCAAATCAAGCAATGTGCAACAGTCACTTAGAATGCATTTCTATTTTTTTTAGAAATACTAAATGTACTAATGCTTGTGATTTTAGCAGGAAATCATGATTTGTAAGAACAAATAATAATTAACATAGTTCGCACCAGCAATCTTGATAAAGTGAGGTATGTCTGAACAGCTTCAGTTATAATCTCAACAAAAGAACATGCCCAGTAAGCTGTAAAATTGATCTTGTTAATAGAATCTGAGAGCGACAAACAATTTTGACATTATTGTGATATACAAGTTTGCTTAAAGTTCTTGAAATTTCCATATTTTGAGCTCAAATCAAAACTTTACTTTCGGTTTCAAATTCATCTTATCCTCTTAATTTGTGAGGGTAAATTACCATGACATGAAAAATGTTGAAGGGCAAAATTTTTAATCTAGTCCTTCTGGGAGTGCAGGATAAATTTCATAGTAATATTCGTGTAATCACAATGGGTATGGGACATTTTCCACAGATTTAGAAGACAAGCTATTCTATGAGATCAGCAGGGAGGTAAATCGTAGAAATCCGAGGCCAGATTTCTACATTTCCCCACCCTTCTAGTTTCATGGAATGCCTGTTTTCGATCTTTTATATAGAGCCAAGTGATTTCCTCCCAGCATGGACGTCTGCTGCATCTTACAATGAATGAAATTTGTAAAGCAACAAAATGCGTGCACACTTAGAAGAATAATAACAATATTTTTTATAATAATTCATATTCTTACACCTATACTTGGAACATATTCTTAATTGAAATACGATATTGATAGGTTTGAATTGTGAAAGTACAGGCCTAAATGTTTATCGAATGATGAAAAAGTAAAGTGAACTTATTGCGACTAACGTTCATCAATAAAGTAAGGAGTGACGATGATACCTTATATTGTATGTACCCAAAAAACTTAAGTAGTAATACTGTAAAAATAGTTTTAGCCAGTTTTTGCCAGTTTTAACCGCAAAATGGTGACAAAAGCTGGTGGTTTTTACCAGGTTTTTACCGGTTTTCACCAGGTGGTAAAAACCAGGGTGGTTTTTACCCGCCAACCCTGTTCATAAGTGACTGCTTAAATGTGCCACTACTAAAAATGATAGTAAATAGTGTTTACATAACATTTGAATTTCCATTGCTATTTGATTTTTATGGTATAAGAGATGGTCATGACTTGATTTTGTACAGTTTACCCTTGCCGCAGAGAAAAGAAAATTTCTCATTTATCTTCGCTAAGATAACGGCGATAAGCATAGAGTACTGATATATAGGTAGAGTGTCGACTCAAAAAAGTACCTGCATACAGTGAAAATTTTTATACCAAAAGATTCAGTTTTTTGCGGAGATCACGTTCCCGTGCTACAAAAAAATTATTTGCGCACTTTTGAAAAAAGTCAAAATTTGCCAAATTATATATTACCGAGATGACTCTCCTATGTAAGTAGTATGAAACAAGTTGGATATCCAAAGGAATATTTGCTAATAAGCATCCTAACTAAGCGGAAATCAAGCTGATTATCAAGGGAATTTCATGAATTTTATTATAATGAAAGTCTTCATGAAAAAGTCGCGATATTATTCGTGCTATCCTGGCTGAAATTTCAATTTTTTAATTCAATTTTCACCGGCATGATTTTATGATTCACGAAATTCATGTTTCATTTCTTGAATCTGAATAGTGATGTGGAACTATGTACACCTTTCAAAGTTAAATGAAGTCATCGTCTTTGATTAAATGTGATTTTGCTGTGCCACTGGCAGGTTGCCTGTGATATGATCACGCTTAAGAAATTATTCTTGAGGTTGAGCATGAAAGTATAAGAACTCATCGAATTGATAATGTAACAAACATTAAATCTCCAAGGCTGTCATGACACTGAGAATCTGTTAAATACCATCATTCCTTCTGCACTGCTATCATGATCATTCAGTTCCGTTTAATTTCTGCAAAACTGCAAAAAATTTGCATATCTCACGTTTGGTAACAATATCCAATCTGTATCTCCCTTGAGTTCATTTAATAAAATCGAAAGTGTATACACATTGGAGATTTGATAAATGCGGAGTTACCACTACCTACTATACCTACTCTATGCGACGTACTTTCTACGCATGTGAAATTGACTAGCTTCTGCATACAAGCATTTCATTTTTTCAAGAAGAGTGCTTTTCTTTCATTATTATAATGCAACTTTCAATGAAATTTTGATTAAATATTTTGTTCATTTATATCAGGTCGAATGCTTACCTAGTGTCATGCTTAGACTCTTAAATTTCGTTTTTGCCACCGGTGCATGTGCCTAATCTGGAGAGCAATAACAATTCTCGATGATTTGTGGAAATATTTCTAAGCTGTTGATTCTGGTGATGAGGTCGAATTCGGAGGTGTTAGATCCAAATTGATGACTGCAGACTGCAAGTATTTTGAAGAAGTGCAACAGACGATGAAGAATCCAATATCAGAGACCGGGCTATGGTTCCTAGGTGCTTCCTGTAACTTCACGGAATTCTTAACGCACAAAAGATTTTCTAAAATTATCAGAGAATTTCTTCGAAGGGCTCGCAAGGGATCCCTCTGGTGCGCCTACAAAAGATCTCAGTAAGAAGTAAAACTTGCCTCAAGCAAATCACGTGGATTTCGTTTTCGCTGCACTTTTGGTGGACCAAGGAAAAATTGGATCCAATCAAAAAAATGTTCTTTGAAGACATGATACAAACCTTTGCGGTCATCGCGAGACTCGGGGAAGTCAGCAGTGTTGGAACCCCCCCTTGAAATTTCTGAATGGAGTTGCCTCATCACCCTTCGTGACCAGCCAGCACTGTCACATAGCTCGTTCTAGAGAAACAATTGGATTGAAACACCTAATCCAAGTTTTTGATACTTCCGTTTGTAGGTAAAGCATCCATAAAATTTGGAGGCAAACTTGCTAAAGTATTAAGGAAACCGGACCATGATGTTAAAATAATATTCAACACTTGTAAAACAGGACAGTACTTTAGTCTGAAAAAATAAAACAAATAAGCCGATGCGATCATGCGTAATGTATAATTTTGAATGTCGGGTTGATCCTGATACCCAATGCTTGAGGTAAACGAAACGCAGATTACATCAAAGAGTAAAAGAACATTTAAGAAGTAACTCAGCCGTAAGTAGCCATCTGAACCAAACCGTAGTAATGACATTAATAATTGTTTTTCTGTTAAATACACAGGACGTAGTGAATTTGAAACTCGTATAGTAGAAGTGTTGTTGATAAATGATTAAACTCCTAGATTAAATCAAACCCTAGGTCTTAATGGCAAATCTCTTTTCTTAAAAGTATTCGAATAATTGTTATTGCTTTCCTTGAATCGTTGTTTGTCACTGTTATCGTATGAGCTATTATGTCTTTTCATTGGTTGCAGCTGCGCAAAACATAATTCGCATTCTTGTTGGACTGACTGGCTTGGCTGGCTTCGATTGCCGTTAACATTTGCAATGGCTGAACTGCTATCAACTCCGCAACATTTGTGTAACACGCACACGTCTTCATTCTTGGTGCAGTGGCTGTCCAGATAGCGTGAGTTTTATCCGTCCTTCTTCTCGTAAAATAGTTTTTAGCTTGCATGTTGTCGTTTCTCAATGTTTCTTATAGGCACATGTTATTTTAACTAACGTTTTTAACACAAGAATTTCTCCTGAGGAAGCCTATTGAAGGCGAAAGCGCTTGAGATTGCATGTAATGAAGAAGACTGGATTAAAAGTACGAAAGCAAAACAATTGAAACTTTTTGAAATCAGGCAGTGCAACTGTCGTGAATGGGGATCCTTCATAGAAAAGGAGGCGAGGGATAGCAAGAAGCACAGAAGAAACTGGGAAATGAGCAGAACGACTGGAAAAGTAAAGAAAAGACAACATAGTGAGGAGACCATGAGAATACATTACATGATTAGGTGTTGATTTATGCGTATGATTTATGCGTATGATTTATTGTGTTCACTTGATAATGGTTACAGCAACCCCCGAAATGTCGTGACTTTATCGTCTTTACAAATTTTCCAATACATCTCCTTATTCAGTGTGGTATTTTTATAATATTGATTATTCGAAGCACAATTTTGAACGCACCCATCATGATTAGGTATCTGAAAAGAGTGCGCCTGCAGATTTAGATTCCCTTGTTCTTGAAAATGAGAAGATAATTGAATAGTAGGTCTATCCAAATTGCGATACCTTAATTTTAATACAGAGTTACAAATAAGTTGTGTCCTGTGTAGTTTGGAACCGAAATTCGTCTTGCATCCTTGATAGCTTTCCCGAGAGGTGTAAAACGTACAGTGTTTTCTTTCCTTATAGAGAAGCAGTTATTTTTATAAGTTTTCAGTTGTTGTAAATGAAAGTAAATGTTGAAATATGACAGTAGACTGAGCACAACTACTTCTCAAACACAGAGACGATTTTTTCTACTTCAGTCATCAATGAATTCTCTAAGAATATCAAAAAAATTATAAGGTGGCAAGGTAGTGCGGGTAACTTTTTTGGTGTCATTGATTCCATAACACGAAAGATTTGAATGAAAAATCGGAATGCTGTTCTTCTTTACATAAGTCCTTCCGTTGACATAATTGCGGAATGTAACTTTAAAACCCTAAACCGTCTACTTGCACCACACATGGGGCGTTTCGGGTGACACATTCTTTCGATTTCTCTCAGCCAACCTCTCTCAATGTCTTCTCAGCAAAGAGATGAATTAGTGATTTTTAAGAAATACTGTAAAAGAGGCAATCCTTCCAATGTACTAACTGTTTAAGTGAGGGTGTAGAAACTACATTCTCGTACACTTGCATAAAGTAAAGACCACGCTTGTAGGGAACAATGTTTTTCGAGCTTTTGACCGTCCTTCATACGGTCATAATCATGAAATGAATGAAAATGAGCAAGCAGTTACATGTACACTGAAAGAAAAAAGAAAGAAGTTGGCAGGTAGGAAAAGAACTGAGCGTGCCGACACAAGATGGGCAGAATAACATTCAAAGGCTGGCTCAGACATTTATGATGAAACCTTTCCACTTAAATATTATTTGCAAGTATTATTTCATTAATTGCAGCTTATAAGAAGATGACATTTTTGCATCAAACTGAGTTACTGAAATGGTAAATGCATTGAGTTGGAATATAAGTACTTCTATATCAAAATTATTTAAGAATGATTTCAAGCCGGGCTTTTGAAAGGACGATGGCCAATTGAGTTGTCAATTCATCAATATACTAATCTCCTACAAACTTGCAATACACGCGTGCATGTTCTCGTTCTTTATTCTATCAAAATGCTTTCCGGTGATACTATGCTATAGTCGACATGGTGCCAAGCATATAATACGTCATTGGAAGGATCCTCTTTGGATATTCAGGCATGGGGTATGTAAGCTCAAACAGGCTATATGATACAGTGTGAGTCGACTCATATGAGGTGCTATGAAGATACAACACGATGCCTCATGTGGGCATTAGAATCTCATGCGATTGAATGAGTTGTCAACAATGGGATGTTTTGCATCCATTTCGATTTGCAAACACCTACAAATCCATGAAATAGGTTGCACTAGTACAGTAGACCTACGCACGAATGAATTACACTTCCTGTTTGCACGTAAAAATGCATTTGCTGACCTTACTTTCGCAGCCACGGAGGCAAAGGACACCGTGACTTCTCACTTGATAATTGCTTTCCAATTGTTTTCTAATAAATCTAATTATGCCAAGAGAATTACTACCAAACCTAATCATTGAATTTGAAAGTGCATTATGTGATGTATAGAAAGAGTATTTCAGAATATTGCTTGAATTGATAGATCTTAAATGAATCAGTTGATTGAGTTGCATCATTTAGGTCGTGGTTTATGCTTATCTGTTTCCAATGATGTTTAATGGCATTGTGATTAACAACTGATTGAATATAGAGGAACGTGGATGTCATTTGATTCTGCTCATTAACATCTTCGAAGCACTAAAATGGAGAGGAAAGTTTTTCTTTGGCTACTGTTTCATATAATCTCAACATGTCTTGCATGCAGTAGATCCTGTTTGTGGCCCTAAAACATGGGCGACATTATACAGTATTTCAGCAAAACATTGCGCTACTACTGCAAATGTCAAAGTTTTGATCGATTTTTTTTCAATCAAAATCAGCGTTTTTTCGATTGAAAGGAAACCACAGTTGCGAGTTAATTGGAAGCTGTACTCCGATAGTTACTGATGATTGTTGTTGCAATTGGGAAAGCTTGAAGCCTTGCACAGATTATCTATTGCTGCGTTCGATGGCTCATTCCCACCACTATCCATATGATATACTGAACCAAAAAAGTCCCTATAGGCCCCACATGCATGGTGGTGTAAAAGCTGGCTCAACCAATTGGTATTTAAGTCCATTGTTTGCGATTGAGGGACAGTTACCATTTGAAAGAATACGAATAGAATTTAGAAAGGGAACTGTGATATCGGCATCCGTTACATTCAAAGTTTTGCTTCCTGAAGAGCCTCTTAGTAAAGAAGAAGTTTAGTTTAAAAGGATGCCATCCTTGACGCGTATCCATGGAATTATCTACAAATGCATTTCACTTACAATTATGAGATCTCTAATGATTTAAGTTTGTCATGTTTCTATATAGCGGGATAGACTACTCGACGTTTTATGCTGCAGGAAGGCATTTTGGTTCTGCAGGAGACGTTGGATATTTTATTATTATTGATGTAGAGCACTCCTGTGACTACGGTAGTGGTGAAAAAGGGTTCCCAACATATAGCAAGTATATTTATTTAGGTAGAGTGGTAACTCAGCATTTATTAAATCCCCAATGTGTGTGCAGTTTCGATTTCACTTTTTTTTTACTGAATTTTCACCCCTAGCACAGCTATGAGCCATGAACGAAGCTAGGGGTTACTCAATGAAAAGTAAAAATTGTATTATTTTGAATAAATAAAAAAAGAAAAAAACAACAGATCTTCTAATCTGATTAAACTGTCCCCATCAGAAACATGTTCGCACGCCTCTTGAAAGTATCAAGATTGTATTGGTCAGGGAAAGTGGTCTGGGGAAGCTGATTCCAAAGCTGTGCCGTGCGAGCAAAAAGCTTTTCGAGCGACTCACAGTACGTGCGCGTTCTAAGCTCACATGATAGCATGTGAATGCATTAGCTCTGCGTGTGCTTCTGGAGAAGATCTTAGGTTTGGGTACGCACTCATTTACTGCAGAGCTGCTTCTACCGAAATAGTACCTGTAGAAGAGACTGAGTGAAGCAACATCCCGTCTGACGGAGAGCGGCTGCAACTTGCTAGCAAGTTTTTCACCCATGAGATTCTTGACACGTTTCTCAACCCGTTCAAGGAGGTTAAGATGCGTTTGTGGGGCGCCTGCCCACAGATGACAACAATACTCCATCAGAGGACGAATAGTGGACTTGTAAAGATAGCAGACAGTCTGTGGTGGAAGATAGCTGCTGGCACGATAGAGACTACCAATGCGTTGAGCTGCCTGCTTGCTAATGGATTGGATGTACGGTTTCCATGACAAGTCCTTCGTAACCGCCAATCCAAGGAAGGAGATGGAATCTTGTTCTCTGATCCTATTATCTGACATCTTAATGCTATGATCATCATCTCCTTTAAGTCGTGAGTGCAGAATACTCTGAGTTTTTGAAGGATTGAAGGAAACAAGCCAATTGGCGCCCCATTCTGAGACAGTACGTAAGTCTTCATTAAGAACGTCGCATAGCTGCTGACGTTGCTGAGTGTTCTTAGCGAGTCGCTCATTGGAATTGAAGAGTGTTGTGTCATCTGCATACATCACCAATTTACTCACTAGGCAGTCTGGGAGGTCGTTGATGTACAGCAGAAAAAGAGTGGGTCCCAAAATTGACTCTTGAGGAACTCCTGCATTGACAAACTTGGTGGAAGACTTTTGGCCATCTAAGACGACAGATATCTGCCGATCACTAAGAAAAGAAGCAAGAAGTTTGTGGAGTTGATTAGCAACTCCATAGGACTTGAGCTTCATAAGGAGTCCCTGATGCCAGACTTTATCGAATGCCTTGGAAATATCCAAGGCAACTGATCTCGTCTCACCTTGTCTGTCAAGGACACGACTCACATGTTCAGTGACATATGAAAGAAGATCTGCAGTTGATCGAGAGTGCCTGAAGCCATACTGTTCTTCTGATAGAAGGTTCTGAGTTTCAAGGAAGTTAACAATGTGTTGGTTAATCACTGCTTCAAAAATCTTGCCAGCAATTAGAAGCAGGCTGATAGGACGGTAACTAGATGGAAGAGATGAGTCAGAACCTTTCTTTGGAACTGGAACCACGGAAGCTACTTTCCAACAAGAGGGAAACTCACCGGTGGATACACATGTACTGAACAGTTTAGATAAAAGTGGAGAAAGCTCAGGTGAGAGATGCTTGAAGACCGAAACCGGGATGCCATCTGGTCCACTAGACTTAGAGCTATCGAGACCGGCGATGATCTTTTTGACGTTTCGGACTGTGACTGAAGGAGGACTAACTGTCTCATCAGTGCGCGTGGGAATTGGAGGTGGAATTCTACCTCCATCTACCTCCATCTACCTCCATCTACCTCCATTCTACCTCCACTTAATTGACACGAGTCGAGACCACGTAGCACCTGTGAGATATGCAAATTTTTACACTTTTGGAGAAATGTACATGAATTTGACTGATTATGATAGCAGTACAGAAGAAAGAAAAGTATTCCACAAATCGTCCATGTCATAGCAACCCTGGAGAGGTAACATGGTTTGTTAAATTAGCAATATGATGGGTTACCATTGCTATATGCTCATCCTTATCATAATAAGATTATTTTTCTAACCGTGATTATATCGCAAACTGCCACTGGAAGAGTAAAACATCACAATCAAGGAAGATTATCATAATTAAATATAAAAGATGTTGATGGGTTCACATTGTTATTCAGATTCAAGAAATGACGCCTTGTGAATCATAGAATCATGCCGCTGGAAATTGAACTAAAAACACGACATCCCAGCCAAGAAACTCACTTAAGATCTCAACTTTTCCTTGAAGACTTGCAGGGACTTTGCATTATGCGGCTAATGAAATTTCATTTGTGACTATGTGTGCTGTTTAGCATTCTATTGTGACATTATGTATTTGGTGTTCATTTGTGTTCACATAGGATGTGTTTGGTCTTCAATTGTCTGCATGTGATGAGCGCGATGTGTGATGCTCGGTATTCATTTACAGCCATGTGTCATGTGATCGACCTTCCTTAATGTCCATGTGCGATGTGTTTTTGCCACCATGTGTGATGTTTGGCAATCATTTGTGATCATGGCAGATGGATTTGGTGTTTATTTGTGACCATAAAGATGGGATTTCATATTCATGTGCGTTGTGATGTCTTTGGTTCTCATTGACAAAGGATTCCTACACACGGTTGGGCGCAACTTAAATCGAGCGAAAAAGGTTCGCTCGACTTTTTTCTCGCGATTAATCGACTTTCTTTCGATTTTTTGCAAATAAAACAGCGCTTTTGGCCTGTCAAGAATTATCAATATTATCTTCGTTATTATTTGGCACTTTATTTTTTATATATGTTTTCAGATTTTAATATATTTTCTCATGCTTCTTATGAATATCAGCAGTCTGTCATCCGTCTATGATGTAAGAGCGTAGAAAATGTAACAAAATATCGCTTCATTAAATTTTGGTACAATTGCAAAATGAGCTTTAGAAAAACAAACATATGAGGAAGCTCAAAACTTGGATCAAGCACATCAGCATGCTTGATTACGAGGCCATTTTTCAGTTCGCTTTTAAGTTTCTCGTTCATTTGGCAATTTTGGTCGCTGACTCAGTTCGCCGTTCATTTTAATTTTGCGCGAAGCCATTCAGTTCAGTGAAAAATGTCAGTTTTCTCAGTAATTTTCCGTTCACTTGGCAAGACGGAAGTATATGGCAATTTACTTGTTGATGTTTTGGTAGATAATGAGATGTCGCTTTCCGACCCTATTGAGTATCCCATTAAAAATCCTATACTTCACACTATCAATCACACTATCCTTCATTATTCTGTCATTTTGTAGACAATCCCCTTTGCTTACTGTCTAGCTTTTCATGCTTGCACTTGCAAAAATGTGCTACAAAAGGGGCAATAAGGGCTTTTTGTAGCAAAAAAGCTGCTACAAAATAGACGAAGTAGACTGTCTATCTCAGACATACTCAGCTTGTTTTTGAAGTCATATTCAATATCAATTGCTCTCGTATTGTCACCATTACATGTGGACCAATATTGTTTTGTCATAAGGCAACCTGTTAAATTAATGTCAAATTAACCGTGGAAATGATTAAATTGATAACTATTCTCGCCAATCTAAAAGCTAAATTTGAGAGTTCTCACATCTATATTGATCAAAAGATGAATTGTGAATGTCATTTATTCATTTCAATGCTATTTATTCTCGCGCTACGCGCTCGACTGTTGCTTCCAGTGCAATAACTATTACTTGACAAATTGAAGGTAGTAGCATGGAGCAGCTTTGCAGTAGGGAGAGAGTCAAATAAAACAACCGTCGATATATTGTGGAAATTTTTATATCAAAAGATTCACTTTTTGCGGCGAAGTCGTTCCTAGAGTTCGTTCCTCAAATCTGAAAACACTAATTTGTAAAATTGTAAATTTGTTTCCATGCTATCTCTGAGGTACTAAAGATTCTGAATTATAAGTAGACCTACTGTGAAACTTATTAAATCAAATAGAAGGAAATTTTCTGTCAATCTCAAAATGTTTAATTAAAAAATTATGTTGATTATCTAGGAAATATTATGAGTGACTTTGCAATGGAAGTCTTCGCACAAAAAATGAAATCCTACTCTGCTTCCTGTCTTCATTTTCTAGCTTGCTACCTTAAGCACATGACAGCAGGCCTAATGTAATTGGCGACATCAATAACCAACAACTGTTTAACACTTGAAATACTACTTTATATAATGCCTGTAACGCCGAAATAAGTAAATCTCATGGTAGATATATCTTTATAACCTCAGTCAATCATTATAAATTAGCCGGATGGTAAAAAAGCCCCCTTTGGTTAATCAGGTAACCGCATTTATATTAGCCCAACATCCATCACGAATGCCTAAGCTAGAAAAACCTTTTACAGAACAATTTGTTGCACTGCAGTTAGGAAAATTGCCGTTAAACAATACCTAGCATGCAACAAGATAAGGATTTTGCCAGTGTATGGAATTATTGCAGCTAGGTGATAATTGCTCTAAAAATTACTATGGTTTATGTTTCGTACACTGAAGGCCTGATCTACTTGGTTTTCCTTACGCCAACTGTCGCAAATTTTCTTCGCAATCGCTGAAAGTCAATCAGACATGACAGTCAAGTAAAATTATTCAAATTGTGACATGATCATTTGCCTATAACAGCCACATGCCGATATAAAGGTGTGATATCTTCAAGCATCTAATACCTAATAAATGCTATCTATCGCTTACATGTGGCGGATATATGTTTAGATAAACGATGTCTTAAGTTTCAATGGATCATCACGCACGAATTGAGCGTGTTTGTCACAACAATTTATCGTTACTTAAAAAAATATCTTCACTTAACTTCAGATCGCCTAGCGACTTCCATAAGACAGCTGGCTCTAGAAGCCATCTTCTGAAGAAGTAGCCTACATTCCAAAACGCTTTCAATGCAGCTAAGCTTGCTTGTACCAAAATGTACTTTAAAAAGCGGTACTGTTGTGATTTGAATGTCTAGAGTAAAAGTAACAGCACTACTGAGTACTAATAAACTTTCTTGCCGTTGAAGAGCCTCTTCAGATTCTTAAAGTCATAGAGATCAAAAGTAGCACTTCAAACTCCACGATGTGAGGTAGCAGCGATGGAAGCGGGTCATTTGGGTCACACCCTGGCTCCGGATCACAGGGTCAATGGCACTCGGTGACCCAATCATTGACCCGGATTTTTTCATTTTTGGGTTCAATTGCACCAGCAGCCACAGAGCAAGCTTGTGTCTAAAGCTTGCTTGTACCAAAGATCTGTGTTTCCATGTGTAGCTAAAATACTTAATAGCTTTATAAGTGTATTTCTTGAGACATTCTTAATCCTTAGCTTGATTTTTGGCTTTCTGCAGTGAAAATTTGTATGCCATCATCTCGTACTTGCACGAGTTTCAATCATGACTCGAACTACACCTTTTTAACTTCTATTTGAAATAAGTCAAGTTCTATTTAAAACAAATCAAGTTCTAATAAAAACAAGTCAATCTCTATTTAAAATAATTCAAGTTCCATTTAAAAATTTTAAATTACATATTTTATATATATATTAATCAAGAAGTTTAAAAGTAATGGTTATGATACTCAAGATTTGATTCTGATCACTTATGACGTAACGTCATTATATACAAATATTCCTATATCTCTGGGAATAGATTCTATTGTTTTCTGGCTATCTGAGAAAAGCGAGTTTGTTGACAAAAGGTTTTCAAAAGACTTTGTTCCGGCTGCGGTGCGATTAGTATTAGAAAATAATTTCTTTTCATTTGAAGACCAAGTGTACTTTCATACATCTGGGACCGCCATGGGTACTAAGATGGCACCCACTTACGCCATCCTCGTCATGGGATATTTAGAAACAAAATTATACGTAAAAGTCAAGGAATTATTCAACAACGATGTCGCCAATATCGTACAAGAAATGTGGACACGTTACATAGATGACTGTTCTTTGATTTGAAATAAGGATTTCGGTAATATTCAATGACATTTTAAGTAACCTCCACGAGAACACCAAATTCACATCGAATCAAAGTTCCAGCAGTGTCAGCTTTTTGGATGTATTGATCTACAAGGAGAACGGAACTTTGAAAACCGACATATACCGAAAAGAGACAGATACACAAAATTATATTCATTTTCATTCCAATCACCCGAGACACGTTATCAAGAATATTCCTTACGCCCTGGCAAAGCAGATCATCAAAATTGTCTCATTGGAAATAAATCGTAGTAAACAATTGCGTGAATTAAAGAAACCACTTCTAAAATTGAAATATCCTGAAGGCGTAATTGATTATGGAATTTCTCGAGCATTAAGAGAAGAAACGTCCCCAGTTCGAAAAGAAAGTAATACTACTAGGATAATTCCTTTTGTGAGCACCTATAATAAAAATAATCCAGACATTTATAACAAAGTTATTAAGCTCATCAGTACCAGCTTGAGCCTAATGGAACCTTTTCAGAGATATAAATTCATTAGTTCATGGAAACAACCTCCATCTCTTTTTAATTTATTGAACAAGAACAATCGTTCAGTAATACACGGCATCACTAAGTGTGAGGAACCGAGATACAGTTGCTGCCCTATTTTGATAACGGGAAAACATATCAATATCATGGTCAACAAGAAATAAACAAATTTTGAAATCAAGAGAAACATGAATTGTCTATCAAAGAACATCATTTATATTCTACGCTGTAACGGATGTAATGCGATCTACGTCGGTCAAAGTGGCGACTATTTCCGCAACCGACTCACTGTTCACCGTCAGCAAATACCTCATGCCAACTACCGAGTGCTGAAAGTCAGCCAGCATATTGCGTCGTGTGCTAAAGACCAAGACCCTATGTTTTCAGCGGCTCCTATTTATAAATTGTGTGCCTCTGCCGCTAAGATAGACAGAGAGAGGCAGGAGCAGATTTTCATTTCTGTGTTTCGTCCCAGTCTTAATTCTGATTAATTTCTATGATGAATCTATGCTTTAATGTACTTAGATTTCTTTTGGTCTTTAAATTTTATAAATATATCATTCCATGAGTAGCCCTCGTTCAAGAGGGTGAAACCGGTTGGAAGTATGGTTTTTCCTCGTATTAATTTTTGATTTTACATTTATTGGAGCATTTTGGGATTTTACTTATATATATATATATATATATATATATATATATATATATATATATATATATATATATATATATATATATATATATATATATATACGCATTTATTTCTTATCTTATACCGTTTGCATGATTGATAATAGGGAATCTTTCCCCGACCGCACATTTCAGCCAAAATTTCCCAATTTTGAAAAATTATCGGTGATGAATACCGACTGCAGTGATAGACGTCCTTTTGTGTGAGATAGAACAAAAGTATGGTAATCATATACGTTGGCCTACCTATTCTCATCTTGAAGGCCAGAAGTCTACCCAAATTTGTTCAAAAACACTAACTACTCGCAATTTATATATTAGTATATGTGTAAGATATAAGCTACTGTAGCAGTCTCATACACTAGCGTTGTCGTTCATTGGTAAATCGTAAAGAGAGATGCAAGAAGGAAAATGTTTATGAACATGATTGCATGCTCTTAAACACAAGCGGGGTCTTAAATCCATCATTGACGGTTTCGAGGTACGTAAGACGATGTTCAGGATGGAAGTGCAGCCTAATGCAGTTTTGTTCAAAGTCGATGCTATTTCTTTCAGTTTCATTCAGTTGTAATCAATTTCGTCAAGTGACTGAGTCATCGACCAATGACGCTAATGTTTGGCATTGATTTTTGCAATCCTATTCACAGCCCGTGTGCACTCGTGTGATGAGAAAATGAGAACAATAGAGAAGTTAGCGGTGATTGAGGTCATAGCCATAGATATCTAATGTACAGATGGACTAAAATCTTAGGCTGCGTTTACACGTGCTACTTGATTGCTGACACTTTTTGATACATGATGAGTCAGAAAAGAATGGACAAACAATTGAAGTAAAGGGATGCCTTCAATAATCGTGCTTCGTGCGTCACCAGACAATAGCAATCTAGCGAATGGCGATAAACAGAAATACATTGATTCATCAGCTTATCATCCTCTAGGTGTCAGCAAAAAGTGGCAGATAAAATTCAACACAGCTGAACTCAGAGGATGATAAGCTGATGAATCAATACACTTCTCTTTATCACCATTCGCTAGATTGCTATTGTCTGGTGACGCACGAAGCACAATCATTGAAGGCACCCCTTTACTTCAACTGTTTGTCCATTCTTTTCTGACTCATCATGAATCGAAAGTGTCAGCAATCAAGTTGCACGTGTAAACGCAGCCTTGGATCAGCTATTCCGAGAACGGTGCAAAGCATAGAAATTGATAACAATAAAACCTCTAGAATGGAAGTAAAGCTTCATGCAATACACAATAGTGGCACAAAGATCGCACGCATTTTCACTTAGATACACTTTTCAACGACTGTATCATTGGGTTAGAATCCAAGGTGTCCTGGAAAACCTGGTAATCCTGGAAAACTCCTGGAAAATGAAATTTTACCCTGGAAAACCTGGAAAACTCGTGGAAACTTTGAAACTAATTAAGACACTAATTGCAAGTTGTTGAAGTCATACTTACTCTATGGTTGAAGTGTTCTCTATTTTTCCAGATTATACTTTTCATATCTCTACTTATTTGTTACAAATATGGCCTTCATTCTCATACAATTTGTTTGTTTTTAGAATATATCAGTGACTGAAATATATTATCATAGCGTATTCAACATGAATGAGACCAAACTGCGTAGTGTGGTTAACTGTGAACTGTTGTCGAACTCCCAATCCTTGTACAGTATGGTGAATTAGTAGCTGTGAATTCCCTGATAAACGCTTCGCGGTATGTTGAACTAGGAGCTGTAAATTCCTTCATTAATGTCGTGTGGTATGGCGGATTATGAGCTGCAAATTCCCTCATTAACGTCGTGTGGAATGGTGCACTATGAGCTGCAGAATCCCTCATTAACGTCGTGTGGTATGGGGAACTATGAGCTGTAAACTCCATCATTAACGTCGTGCGGAATGGCGAACTATGAGCTGTAAACTCCCTCATTAACGTCGTGTGGAATGGTGGACTATGAGCTGTAAACTCCCTCATTAACGTCGTGTGGAATGGTGGACTATGAGCTGTAGACTCCCTCATTAACGTCGTGTGGTATGGGGAACTAGGAGCCGTAATCTAAGATTAGTGCTATTACACACTTAATAGCCGTGTGGCAGAATCTACTGACGCAAAATGGTGCTAAACCTATAAACTTCATTTAGGCACCAGATTTGTTCCGAATGATCAGAGGATAATATCGAATATTTTCAAGCACATATCAGTAGGTTTTCAATATGTAGATATGTTATTCCCGACACGTCGTGTGCCAATGAGCTTCCTCGGTCAATTCTTCTCTGTGTCATTCTCGTAAGCTGATTGTGATTACTCTCATGCATATGCAGCACTTCAACCATTATGTTCCTCTTTCTGGCTCTTGGTCTTCCACCTTCCACGGATTCACGCAGCAATGCTTCAGTTCAAATGATCTTATCTGAATGACAACGCTCTGACGTTCACCTTGCTGCATTTTATTATAGAGTGGACTTTGCAGATATTCCGTTAATTGTTACATTTCATTGTTAAGTCATATTTTTCGTTATTGATTGTTATACTCATTCTCTATTTTGTTCTCTTCAATCTGCAAGCTTTAAATTTGTTACGATCGATTGTATTTTCATTTTTTCTAGAAATATGATGTAGCCGTCTGATGCATATATTGGCATTTTTTATTTGGAATCACCTGCGCCTTAAAAATTCAACCAATTTCACGTCATTTTTCAATTCTTTATGTTGTGGTGTGTAAGCTCCTTAGCCACACAACTTTGTGTAGATTTTTCCCGGAATTTTTCTTCTAAATTTGACGCGTGGATTTGAGTAAAATTTCCTTGCAGAAAGTCTGGAAATCTTCGTTCAAATTTGACCCTGATTTTTGGTAAATTTCCCTTGAAATCGTGGAAAACACCTGGAAATTTTCATTCTAATTTGGGCGTTCTTCATGCCCCAACTTAGTTCCCCCGGATGTGCCGTGACCTTGAGTCAATTTCCATTCTAGTCAACTTCAGATAATCTATTTCTGTGGTGCAAAGCAAACAAACTCGATGGAATAATAACTAACATCGGATTGTTATTTGCCATACATGCATAATTCTCAACTACCTAATTTAAAAATTTTAATTAGAACTTGACTTATTTTAAATAGAAGTTAAAAAGTTGTAGATGCTTAACTGTTGTTATAAGTTAGAACTGCATCAGGGAGACATAAATTCCAAAAATTGCCATTAGGTGAATCAAAATTAGTTGCAACTTCAAGATACACACTTCGAGAGTGATTTGACGTGACCTGGTTAATTATTGTGATTAATTAAATACGTGTCTTATTGTCCTATCTTTGTATGAGACTCGAAATTGATTTGCAAGTTGTTGAAAAATATGAACTTTAGGAACTGATTTGCGATATAGGAGATTATTGAATCGCTTTTTGTTACATAAATTCATAAATTCAATTACAGAGACAGCGTAAATCTTTTTATAATTCCCGAATTAAATTTATGATAAAGCTGTAAAAACGTTGATTCGGAAGCCACATGATTGGACATGTCTACAATGAAGGCATGTCGTTAACTGTGATTGACATATTTGAAGGTTGCACCACGACAAGAGTGTTGCAACCGAATTGTTACCACTCTGGTGGGTTAGAAAGTGTAGTGACAAGTGATTTATCACAACACTTCCACATTTCTTTCTATGTGTCAGTCAGGCCTTAACCTAGTGAAAATCGGTTCGAATTCTGTAACAATTAAATTTTCCTAATAAATTAATAAACACAGAAATAGTAGAGGCCTATATAATAGAATTCTCTACTTGTACTGATAACTGCTAATTACACTACCCGTTATAAAGTCGCGCAAAGTAATAACTCGGTGTTTTCCTATACTAAATTAAGAAAAAACAATTCCAGAAGTATTAGATTTATTCATTAATCAAATTCCGCAGCATAATTATAGTCATCGATTTCGGGTTGTGTGTGAAAATGTTCAATGCATTTCTTTGGAGGAGGTGATTCCAGGTAAGTACTCAGCAATTTCTCTTGATCATTGCCTTTTCGTTTGTATGCTCGGACAGCACTACTTCTGTGACCTGTTCTTGACATTATTAATTGTTCATCTACATTTTGTCGAAACAACCGTGTCGCGCAGGTTACTTTTCCTGAATGGCCTGTTATGTTGGCATGGATTCCGGCAATGGAGGCTGTAGTTGGAAGCAATTTTCTGATGCTGTTAATGCCAACTGGTGTCATAGCGAAACGAGGAGAAGCGCTGACAATGTTCTTTAGAGGACGCCTGTAGAATGCACCAGTGGAGAACCCTAGTCGACGTAGGGCAGAGACATATATATCGAGAATTTTGTATATTGAGCGCGGGTTATCTGTAGTATCGTACTGACGAATCAGTTTGTTACTGATCTTCCGGTCCTGTATCTCTCCGCGGTAGACTTTGTTATTTCGACCACTGAATTCTACAAACTTTCCGTCGGAGTCCTCTCCGAACGATAGTTGCTCCAGTTGCATTTGTCGGTGTTCATCGGCAGCCCTGAGACCGAAGGCCTTTGAATTGTCAAAGTACACTGCGCGAAGTAGACCATATGAATCCGTCAGCGAAAAAGCATTCTTTTCCCAGATTGTCAGTTCATTGATCGACACTGGATCTGCCCTTCTTTGAGAAGCTCCAACACCCCGTGCGGTCAGATGTCGCATTCGTCCGTCAAGATTGTCAACAAACGACTTGAACTCGGGATCTTCCTTGTCCAGGATATTGCGTCCATGGCTCTCGTTCTTGATGAATCTTGCCAAACCGCAAACAATGTTATAGATCGTGTTGGCTGGATATTCAGATGCATTTTGCCGCCTAATTTCGAAGATAAAATGCTTTCGAGTACGTGACAACTTATTTGACGAAGCAGTGGGTAGTTCATCCAGCAGTGGAACAGTTTGATCAGTTTCAGAGTTCCTCCATGTAGCCCAATAGTATACAGTCGCATGCACCAAGTAATGTTACGTTCTGTGTTCTTAGACTTGGTATTCTTTACATCTTCTATTTGCTGACTTGATACTATTTAAAATCTAGACGCCTCCATAGTTCGTAGTACCTCAGATAAGGTGTGACATGGATATCCAGGACTTATATTGCAGATAGTGAGTTGAATTTGCTGGACATTCATCTAATCAGAACAACTGATTAGAACGACTGCAGTGATCTGAGTGAATATCACTTCCATTGATTTACATCTAGCGTCAAACAAGACAAAGAATTAATTCGTAACTGTTGTTGCAAGTGAAATGCAGCCACTACATGTCCCATACAGAGAGCTGTATACGATTTATCGCTTCATGTCAATGCAAGTGAAATTCCATTCTGTAGCTGCATATGCAACGTCAGAGTGTAACAATTATCCGATAGACCACCTGACTGGAGGGATGAGTCCTACATGAACTGGACATCAGTTTAGATGATGCATGGTTTTGACAACTAGCTGTGCTGACAAAATATACATTTATGTTACCCGCGATTACTTGACAACCGGCTGATGTACTGTAGCTACATCAACACTGTCAACTTATATCAAACTTGTTGAGGTCATATCAATGATCTATGATTTTCAGCGTCAGAAGGATGATGGGATAATGAACATAATATTTCTTCCAGGACTGCGTGCTCGGACTCCATGGTTTTTGCCGGACTCGGTGGCTAAATCATGCCGACTCCGACAGCGCCCATCCCAAGCTTTTGCCATTGTCTACTATTGGGTGATATCCGACATATCAATACAACACATGATGTCGTGGGGTCCAAACCAGCATAGCTATAGGAGATTTTAGAGAATATTAGATAGGAATTCGTGACTTTAAGTGATAAGCTTTATCGATGCGATGACAGAACTCTTGATCAGTAAAGTAAGGAAATCACGCTGCATGGGAAAACTAATTTGAATACTAGAAGCCGACAATATGACATACTTCTATGTTGTACTTTAGCTCACAAATTGTGAGTCACAACTTTTGTACCAAGTGTCTGATTAATTCCATCTTGAAGTTGCGTAAGCTTCAAGGTAAGATGAGCAGTTCGTCTCTATAGACCATAACTAAGTAATCTTCAAGTAATATGGATATATAATATGGATAACACATGGATATGTGTTATTAATATGCTTCTATCGGTTATGTATGCGAGAATGTGGCTAAAAACTTCAAGATTCAGCCAAATTTAATCGAGACGTTGTTTTTGCCGATAATAAGATACTTGTTAATTCTAAGTGTCTTTAACTTCTTTGGCAACATAGTTACTAGATAACATAGGACAAGTACATAAGCACATGATAGAAAGTGATTTGAAGACATTCCATGGGAAAATTGATGGCTTTAGACTTAGTACTCCTCACTTAATCAGACAGAGCAACATCATTTTAAGGAAAACTCAGTGTGCTTCCGATAGTAGTTACTTGTGTTTTCTTTGACACTGCATGACGGGAAGAGGAATATGGTACAACTAAGCTGACGAACAGATTCATAGTATTGATGCTGAAGGTCGAAGTTAGTTCTTCTCCCCAATTAAAAAATTAGCTACTAAAATATGTATAATTTATTGCTAACGGAAATTAAGTAAAAATACAATTGAGTCATACTTGATTCGTAGTAGCGATCGGGTCTTGCAGATTCGATGTAGCGATAGGGTGTGTATTTGTCTTTGAAATTCTTATTCTGGGCCTCATTCCCATCAGAAACTCGTTCTGTAGGGCCAGATTACTATCACGTGTGTGAAATGTGCCACTGCATTACATTCACACTTGACATAGCACGACCGTGTGGTCGTCTGATGGTGTGGTCGTAGAATTCTGTCGCTCCTGCATCCTGCTTTTGATTGCCTATAACTCTGGATTTTCCCTACGCATCGTCGCGGTCCTTACATAGATCGACTCACTGTGTTCTGCTCTATCTTTTCATGTTTGCCGCGTCCTTGCTCGTCACTTTGTTCGTGCTCTACAAACAGCTCCACTTCGCTTGATTTCTCAAGTTCGCTGCATTTTGATTGGCTCAGCCATTCGCATAGATCGTTCTTCCTGCAGTCGTCACAACCAGACGTCGGTCAGCGAACATCCAGCGGTCGTCGTGCATAGCAACGTCGCTGATCCGAGTACCTGTGTGCTGTGACACTGTTGTTGAGCGAGGTTTGCAGTGCGCCTGTCGACGCTTCTAATCGAACAACAACAGAGCCCACGCTCTCGTTGACCTGTGACTCCTCTACGAGCCAGATAGTGCACAGAGCACTTTGGGGTCAATGTTGTGACAGTCTGGTGGTAAGAGGCGCTGCTTAAAGATTCACTGACCCGGGTTCAAGGCCACCAGCGTTCATCATTTTTACTGACTTTTCATCGTCCTACTCATGCCTGGCACACCTGCTGTTAGAAACACTAGATCAAACTCCGCTCACAGCGTCACTCTGAGTGACATAAAGGAGCTGATCGAGAAATCCAAATCTGAAATTATCCAATCCTTCAGACGAGAGTTGGAAGGATTGAGAAATGAACTGAACGTACTGGGAAATAAAGTTGAGACACTGGAAAAAGATAACAGAACTCTTTTAGAAAGAAATGCAAGCATTGAAAATGAGTTGACCCTAGTAAGAGCCAATAGCGTCACGATAACTAACAGCATCACAAATGAAATCGAAGAAAGACTTCACAGACGTGCGAATCTTGTTATCTCAGGAGTCCACGAGACGCTGGGGACACTTCAGGAGCGAAAGGAAAAGGACACTGAGAATTGGCAAAATATTTGTTCAGCCCTCGATGTAGACGACACAGATTTCATTGATATACGACGTATCGGCAAAGTTCAGGGTGGTAAACCCAGATTGCTACGTGTCACATGTAAGAACGTATCTACAAAGTTCGAAGTTCTCAAAAACTCAAAACATCTCAGACGTTCGCAAGAGTATCGACAAGTTTACATAAACCCAGACCGAACCAGACTTGAACAGGAGACGAACAGACATTTGCGTGAAGAATTACGAAGAAGAAGAGATGACAAAGAGGACGTGATTATTTATCGAAATCGTATTGTCAATCGAGGCCAACAACAAAATTTTCACGTTTGATTTTACAATCTCCTTCCTTTGTTCCAGCAGTTCCAAGTTTACTTCTAATGAACGCTCAATCGCTTCGTCCTAAAATAGACGAGCTTTCAGTTTTCTCCAAGACTGCTAAACCAGATCTCATTGCAGTCTGTGAAACCTGGTTGAATGAAAACGTTTCGAGTTCTCAGATTGATTTGCCATACTATTGTTCCCCTTATAGGCATGATCGCTGTGACGGACGAAGAGGTGGTGGAGTTTGCCTTTACATCAAAGAAGACATTCGTAGCGTTAGCCTTATCACTATGCCTCCATGTCCTCGCGAAATTGAGTGTCTGTGGATAAAACTTTCCTTACAAAAAATTCTGTTCCTTCTGTTATACGTCCCACCTAATTTAGCCAGTGCAGTGTATCAGCAAGTCATTGCTTATATTCTTGATAACATTGACTACGCACTAGATCAAGTGTGCGACTCTGATGTAAAGGTAATCATCGCTGGGGACTTAAATCAACTTCCATGTGACGATCTTTGTGCAACCTTGGGATTGACTCAGGTTGTCAAAGCACCAACTCGAAAGACTGCTACTCTTGACAAGATATTCCTGGACACTAGCCTTCTTTACTCCTATAAGTCCCCCATCACGACTCCAAATTTTGGTAACGCTGATCATCTGAACGTTTTACTTCAACCCGAGCATGCTACACACATAAAGGAGATACGCAAAGTCGTCGACTATCGCAGAAGCAATATTGACATGTTATTCACAAGACTTGTTCAGCATCCTTGGAACCACATGTATTTATCCAACGACTCATTCCAAGATAAATGCAATTACTTCTACGATGTGTTCAACTATTATCACGATCAGATTCCTTACTCGTATGTAGAAATTACAGCATCTGACAAACCGTGGGTTACTGGCAAGCTCAAACTGCTATTCAATCAGCGATTTGCAGCGTTCAGAACTAACAACTTCGACTTGTACCATTACTATAAAAGCAAAATCAAAACCGAAATTTTGCAAGCCAAAAGGAACTGGGTCGATAAGATAAAGTCGTCAAAGGGTAACTTTTGGAATGTCGCCAGCTCTATACTTAATACTAGATCGACAGGGGTGCTCTCTCGGATAATTAACGAATTTGAAACTCCGGAACAGGCGGCTGAAAACTTCAATAGATACTTTACCAGCGTGTATTCTGAAGCTCCAGACTGGACAAATATCGCTAGCTCGATTCTCGACGATGGTAGAAGTTGGTTGGTTGACATTGATATTGTACAGACGGAACAATATCTGCGATGTATCAAAACAAAGAGTCCCGGAAGCGACAACATATCTCCAACTATACTTCGCCAATGCTCACAAGCTCTTGCGGGTCCCATTTCACATCTTTGTGCTCTCTCAATTGAGAATGGCATTGTTCCAGTTCAATGGAAAGTTGGTCACGTCGTTCCAATCCCCAAACCAAAAGCCAAGCGTGTTAGCGACTTTAGACCAATCACCCTTCTTCCCATCATTTCAAAAATTCTGGAGAAGTACGTCGTGTCCTCAATCAAAGAAGACCTTCTAAAGTTGTATGGACTTAATCAATACGGATTTCGTCCACAATGTTCGAGTGTCTACGCGCACATTGAGCTCCATGATTATGTCACCAAAGAGATGGAAAAAGGCCACGTCGATGGTGTTTTGGCCATATCCTATGATATGAAGAAAGCGTTCGACAAATTAAGTCATCATGCACTGTTTCAGACTCTGGTTAACTCGTCTATACCTAGTCGATGTATCAGATGGCTGTGTAATTACTTTGAAGATCGAAGGCAGCGTGTAGTCTTGAAAAGTAAGCATCTAAGTACTGTATCAATTGTTTCGTCCGGCGTCCCACAAGGTTCGGTGCTCGGACCCTACTTGTTCGCCGCGCACATTGGTTCGATTACTGCACACCACCACAATTCGCTTGTTCTGAAATTCGCAGACGACGTTCTAGTTCTTTGTCCTTTCACCAGCTCAGACGATTGCTACGAGATGTTTCAATCGGAACTGAAACACTTGAACTCTTGGTGTTCCTCTCATGGCTTAGAGCTCAACTCAGAGAAAACTAAGGTTATAACGTTCGGCAAAAAGAATCCACCAACAGCATCTCCATTTCCGCACGGCTGTTCATCCATTCGATTTCTCGGAGTCACTATTCAGCAAAATCTTAAATGGGACGATCATATTAACGACATATGCAAGAGAGCCAGCAGCCGACTTTTCATCATACGACAGCTCAGACCACTTCTGCCAAAACACGAACTCATCCAGGTGTATCAGTGTTGTATACGCAGTCTTCTTGAATACAACAGCGAAATTTTCACTGGGCTAAATAGGAAAAATAGCCAAAAATGCGAAAGAATAAATAAAAGAGCTCACAGGATGATTTGTGGCCAACAGTGTGATTGCCGCAACTTTCCGACCATCGCAAGCAGAAGATTTACAAAAGCAATGAAAACCTTCCAGAATATCAAACAAGGCGATAACTTTATCAACCATCTTTTCCCTGATACCTTGAAGCATTCTCACCATCTCATGCAATGCCAAATCAGATCTGAAAGACGCGCGAATTCTTTTGTTCCCTTACTCACAAAATGGTACAACGACTCACTTTAACTTTACTCGCTGTCTTTACATGTAATAACTCTCATTTCTAAAGTACTACGTACCTTTCCCTTGTAAATTTTGATTTCCAATTCTTGAATAAACAAATTACTACTACTACTACTACTACTACTACTACTTGTTTTACACTCTAAATGAACGATAGAAGTTCTTGAAAGTGATAAATGCGTTGCTTTGTTGTGTCCATGTAATTTCTAACACTAGATGGTTCAGTGTTAAAGAAAATATATTACTCGTACATGTAATTCTCAATGCATAAGTGTGGTACGGCACTGGCATGTCGCAACTGTTACGCAGTTTTGAGATGCTTTGTCACGCAACTTTTTTTAGACATAATCAGAGCTTGTTTTACACAAGAAGCTTGTCTTTCTGATACGGTGAAGTCCAAGTAGTTATTGCAGGCTGTATGCAATACACATTAGAAGATAATGCGACAACGAATGGATCAACTGTTCGAGATTATGGTAGGGTGTGTTAGGCCAGACGCGCGATGCAAATTGTATATTTAGATGAAAACAGGAAGGTCCAGTCTACAACGAAAGCGTTTCCAGCTGTACGTAAACATGTCACGGTGGATTGGTCCTTCTTTTTCTTGTACTTAATAATAGAAAATGATCCTCTTCGAGCACGCTGTCTGATTACCTTGTTTACAATGTATCAGACGATTGATTTCTCATTTTATTTGTGTTTGATAAACGGACGCAATGATCTTGCAAGCTCCACAATACAGGATATTCGATTTTCTTCTTTTTATGAGGAACTAGAGTCTCATCAAGACACATGATTTCTCTGTCTGCTTTCTAGTTTTATTTCCCCAGCAGAACATTTGATTTTGGTGTGAAACTCACATTCCTTCAAGTAAAAAATAATAGCTACAAGGATTCATTCTTATAAGCCAGGGTTGGCGTGGGTATGGGGATTCTGTGGGGATACCCATGGGTATGGGGTGAGTATGGGTATTTAAACCATTCCCAAATCTCCCATAGCGCTTCTTTGGGAATTCTGTGGGGATTCTGAAGATTTTTGACATTCACTAGAAGCAATCAGAACTGACATTATATCACACAATCAACTTCGATGTTCAATTACAAAGTATTACGCAGCCTATCCATCTCACCACTTAAAATGCATGAAATATCAATGCTGGTCGTTTTCACATTAGTAACACTCGTTCAATAATTTTGAATGACTTATAAGGATAGTTTCAGGTGTGTCAAGGACGTCTGAAGTGGAAGAATTCTGCAAGTCTCCTTTACTGCAGGACCGAATGGAGACTTACAAATATTAGCTCTAATAAGTATAAATAGCTCAGATAAAATTATTTGTAATATAATTAAGCTTGCGTGATAAATGCGATTAATCATTATTAACCTAGATTTTAAACTGATTGCAATATAGAAGACCTGTTGGGTCCAGCCCAAAAAGCAAGACACATGAAAATGTTGAATGATTTTCGTCGGATGCATGAACAGTGTGATAAAGAAATTCAACTGTAATCCATCTGAATGCATTGCAGTCACAGTTATAAAGAAAGCTCAGATTTTTCACTTGTCCACGACTTGTCAGAACTTTCATTTTCATCTGATGGGCATCTTTAACTGCACACTTAAGTGCGCCTCAATAATTGGCTCATTTTGCTGCTTTATTTTCATCACCATACACAAGTGGGTCAGCATCCCCTAAATTCTTGTGCAATGATTCGGTGACGTGAGTGGTCAAGAAAATTAGGATGATTTTCATCGAAGTCTATAGGCCCTATCTATAATTGCAGATTAGATAGATTCAAAGCTTTTTCCTTCACCACGTGTATATAGTCGATTTCTACTGCGAAACAACTCTAGACTTGAGATGCATAAAGGCAAAACTCACTTTGATATTTTACTTTTTTATCGTCATTGATAGAGACAGAATTATCAATGATTGCTACAAAAGAATTTTTTACAGGTGACTTATTTGTGACAGAGTGACCATTTTGAAGTACTGGCAGTGTAGCAACATATGAATATTTTATATTTATGTTCAACCCTGTCTTTGTATGTTGATGGACTTCCTATTTTTTGAAAATAGCACCACTATAAGCAGACAAGCGAATGAAAAATCCTCACATTAGGAACCCCAATTACCAACTTACAGGACAGCCCAGGATTATATTCTCACAAATGGAACACGTGAAACTCGTCCATAATCTATCAAGACAGCCAAATACATGCACTTAAAATTATTTGCAGTAAAAATCTAGTCATAACGAAAAGCAGCCGACCGAAAATATTGTGGGGACATTGAGGTCCTTCAGGACTTAAATTAATAGTTAAAATACCAATAGATACTCGTACATTGATAAATATTCATGCTTGCTTTTGTGAAACATGCTGGACTTAATTACGATTGTCTATAGCGAGGAATTTAAGGATAGTTCTTTTAAAATGAATGTGTGTATATTTCTGAGAATGCTTCGCATAACATGTATACATGATGTAAAGTGAGCTTAGGTTTGATTTTACTTGATGTAGACTGGTTGCCTAGTGTTATGGCAGCGAATCTCAAAACAGCGAACAGTAAACTGTGAATACAAGAAACATAGAAATTTCAAAATAGCGAAATATATAAGTAGCGCACCATGCAATGCTCGAGTGTTGTGCAGAATTAAGTACATACTCGTATTAATATTTCAACTCAACATTTTAATAAGGCCATGTTTCTTTTCGTCTACATGTAGTTGTTTAATTTTTATACAAATAAGTTTCCTTTAATGGTACAGTTATGCAAAAATTGAAGCCTTAAAATAATCCTGTAGCAAAATGAAGTAGGATCGACATGGTCAATAACTAGGTTAAGTGAAGCAAAAAAAAGTGAGTAAAAGAGGAAGCTTGGAAAACACAAGCTGATCAATAATCGATTTGTTATAGAAGCAAAGAAATAAAGATAATGTCGTCAACTATTAAACAGAAACATTTCGAGATAGAATTACGTTTACGGTAAACTACTGTCTATCTGCTAATGCGACCAACTGATTCAAGCAAATGTAAATTTGTAAGTCAAATACGTGTGCACAGCGTCTCTATTCCTTACTTGAACGAGCATTTAGTTAAATTTTCGGTACAATAATTTTTAGGCGGCAAGTCAGAGTCAAGCCTCAATTATGATAGAAAATGCTACAATTTTAAAGAGCAATAGGCCTATACCGAAGATAGCAAATAAAAGTCATAAAAGTCCGTGACTTTCTTCAAGGACTCCCATTCCGCATCCCTGGAGTCAAATATGGCCTTCGGATCGTTGAATGCTGTGTAGAAGTTCTACTGAGATGGAGATATTGGACATCAATCATTATATACGAACAAGAGCAACATATTAATCAGGGGCTTATCCTGTGGGGATTCTGTGGGAATACCCACAGGTTTTTCTGTGGGTACGGTGTGGGGGTATTCAAATATCAATCCCCACGGCAACCCTGTTATAAGCACATCAGTAACATATGCATAAACTTCATAACAATCTTGCTTCTGGGCGACTAAACGTACATTACAAGATAGACACATTGATGTATGCTTGAGAACCCACTCGTACACGCCCACGTGGGTAGATGGACGCGACACCTTTGATTCTATAAGTGCAAGTCTCTATCATCGTAATGCAGCAGTTCATTCTTTTAAAAAAAATAAAAAAGCGGCGGCGGTTTTCCGTAAGTCTACCCTTCTTCTAAATAGAAGCAATTTAATTAGGACTGATAAACTTCCAACGTACAAGACCGACGAGGTTGGCGACATCGTGTAGAGGCCTTCATCCAGCAGTGGACTGAAAATGGCTGAAGAAGAAGAAGAACCATCCTGAATTTTGACGGCCGTTGTAGCCAAACTCGGTCGCAGAATAGTAAAAAATGGTGTTCACTGCATTCTACCAGCACCGGTCAAAGCAGGGATGCGGAGTCCAATCATTTTGATAGGACTCCGACTCCGGGTGGCAAGTATAAATAGCCTAGTTTTTTTTAAAACAAGACTGGTAACCTACATCATAGATCATGGGCTGGTACTTATGGGTTATCTCCCCCAAGTTTTCAGATTTGTCTAAAATCTGCAAAAATGAATCAATCGTCACCAAACTTCAGATAAACGTACTTAAGCATATTTTCTACCCACATACAAAAATTTATGCAGATCATACAAATACTTTTTGCATGAGAGACGATCACGTGAAGTGTAGCGAAGTCTGCAGTTTGATCTGACTTCGTCTGTTGACGCATTATTGTTGTTCGTGCGTGCATTGTTCTCTCTCCCTCTTCGTCTCATTCACTTATTTGAAATCTTCCCACGACCACTGCCTTGCTGCACCTTTATCAAGTTAAAAATGATAATGTAGGGATGTGGCCTGGTCATCATCACTTCACGATTTATCGGGAAATTACTTTGTTGACCTCAAGTGCTTTCTGCTGAGACGATGAGGTCAGAAGAAGTCAAATCAAGTTGCAGACATCGCTGCACTTCAAGTTATCGCCCCTAATTCAAGAAGTACGTATCCGATTTGCCTAAATTTTGGTATGTGAGTAGAGAATAACTTTACTTACTTGTGCTTAAAGTTCTATGACGATTGATTCATGTCTATGAATTTTAGACTAATTTGAAAACGTGTGGGGAGATAAACCATAAGTACCCTTGGCCTTACCTGAACCTATTTTTAGTGATGATTGCTGTATCAATTATCAATCATTTTCGATGAAAGTTTATCAAATATCGCTTTCAGTTGTATGCATACGACTCGGCTGCTTCCATCTTCTTGATGTGTGCTTCACACGGTTTTTCTCCAGTCTCTACCAGGCAGGAAAATCTCCCATCCTTATCCAAAAAAATGCGTACTCTTTCGATTTTAGTTTGCCCTTTGGAGGAGCTATCACACATAATTAAAGTGATGGTAAGAGGTAATGTTCTCAAACAAAGTAATATTTTACTTTTGTTTACGATGTGACCTTTGCCGCGTAGGTGTGATCGAGGCTAGGAAGGCTTGCCTTCTCTACTAAATCACCGAGTGAAAAGACAATTCTTTTTCACTATCACGGTTCATTCCCTCAACTATTACAAGCCAAAAATGATAGGGCTCCGGGACTCCGACTGCGCATCCCCGCGTCAAAGAATCTGTTTTCTCCGACCAAGAATAGAACTCAGGTCTGTGAGGCACAAAAGTGAGCATTGTTGCTCAACCACAAGTTCATTGTAATGATCACTTGAATGTTAGCGCTCCTCAACGTCCCTGCTTTTTAAAAACAAGTGCAGTTACTTCAATCGGATGTGAATCGATGCTGATAGCACTGCGTGCTGAATGAACACTCTCGTCGAGTAAACAGTCAAAGTAGCAGCGACTTCACAAATTACACTGACATTGCTAGTTTTCTACTAGGAACCGGCTTTTGTAGCGCACCTGTGATTTTGTACTTGCATATAGGCCTAGTTTGGAGGCTAAATAAAGTCAGTGCAGTATCATTAATTCAAAATGGGTCTCGAGATGCTTTCCACATATAGTTTTGGTTTTGGATCATGAAAGATGAGTTTGGGAAACACTGCCCTGCACATCTCGGGTGTTTGTTGATGAGATCGTGTGAAATTGTTAGTATAATGTTTAATATAAAACGGATTAATAAGCTGGTTATGCTTCAGTACTATTCTACAGACTAAGAAGGTCAGTAGTAGTTAGAGATGTACGAGGCTCCATTTTATCTTCAGTCGAGCGGGACTGAAGCCGTGATGAAGGAAACTTAGCCATGTGGCTTTGGCGGTTTTAGTTGACTCGATTAAACACCATGTTTTCGATTCATACATTTGACTTAAAATGTATTATTCTGATTCATGTGTGAGATTGATATCAGTAGATTTCGATTGATTTCCCTCAACCGGTTATGAGCATCAAATCAGAATAGTCAATTGTTTTAATTAGTATACAGGGTGCCATGGCAGTTGCAGGTCGGGACAAGCTCTCTCGGGTCCTGTTATTAAGACATTTTGAGCAACCAAGTCGATCTTCTTATATTTGTAGCCGAACTGCTAGTTTTGCGACTCTGCTTAAGCGGCAGCTGCGGTAGGCTTTGAATAGTAAAAACACATCTTGAAGTCGTATGTGTCACAAATAAATTTGGTTTTTAAATTCAATAAATATTGATACTAAAAAATCTATAAATATTGAAATTTAAGCTCAATAGAGATTAAGACAAGCTAGTTACGCCCGTGTCCGAGGCTGAGTGTAGGATAAAAGGATGGACAGATGAATTCTCCTGCTGTTTTGATATTGAGTCGCTGACTAAGCGTTGATTAGGATTCTTGATGTGTATTGTATTATTGTATATCATAGTTTGATAATATGGTGGACAGGTTTATCGGCATCAATTGACACAGACATATTCTATTGAAAAAGTGCAGTCATTTACGCGAGAGTTGCTTTTCAATATAGTCAAAAGCATAGAGTAGCATGCTTACTCTATGGTCAAAAGTCAAATGAAATATACTCCTGCTTCGATTGTTCGAAAAAGAAGTTCTTTTATTCGGAGTAAGTTATTGATTCACAAGTTTCATCGAGCAGCGGCCGTGTGGTGCAGTGATCCCTCTGCGTCCGGACAACCAGGGTTCATATCTAGTTAAGGTCGTGTCAGAGACTTTGAAATTGGTAGGCTACACTGTACTGCACATAATCTGAAAATCAGTATTAAAGAATGCAAGTGGGATAAATGAACTCATGAAAGAATGAGCGTTTCGCTGAAAGTCGTTTTCTCGCTATTACTGTATTTATTTCTAAAATTAATTACTTGTTACTTAAAATTAATTTTAGTCAATATCAATAATGCTCACAAGAATGCGAAGTCTCTTCAGCTTTCATGCGATGTTGAATGTCAAGCAGAGGATACGAATCACTCAGCACCTACTTGTCGAAATAGATTTATATTTCAGTGTATATGAAATCAATGAAGTCGGAGATTATTCGATAAATATGTTTGTTTCAATTACTAAATGTCATTACGTGTGAAAATAAAGAAGCTAATAGTCAAATTCTGGAACATTGCAGCGGAGAACGTATCATGTGACAGCTGAAGCGTCGTTAATTGAGGTTAGACATTCGATTTGTCTGTTTCTCTTCATCTATTCTAGTCACATGAGAAGACTGTTCCCATCATTCTTCATGACAGACTCAATTCATGATCACAAATATGTATAAGGCTTCTCGCCACTATTTTTGCTCAAATTCGCTGAATAAGACAAACTGTATCCTCTTTTCTCTGAGCTCCAGTCTTTCAGATCGAATGGATGACCGCCTACTCCACCGATTGAACAAAATTTGTCTTAATTCATTCCGTCCGAACAGTTGAAGCTGCCGTCCGAAGCATAAAATCCGTAGGCGTGATTTTTTTTCATTTTTGCATTTTAGACTAAAAGTTTCCGGCACAAAATGATGCAGCCTAATTGATTCATACTTCAATCAACATCTATAATCAATATTAAAAATACAGCCTCCTACACAGAATTTTAAATGAAATGCTTGACAATAGTGGTTACCAATTTACGCATGTAACAGTAAAGGATATTTCCTGCTCTATGGTACACAATTCGATTCTTATTACGTCTGAGAATAAATGAATACTTTGTGACAGATGCATTGGTTGCACACGCGCCCACCAGCTCGGTTCTCTAGGGAGTCGAGTTGGTGGTCGCCTAGCAACGGCTGCTTCAAGGCCAGAATGACAATCCAACGCGTTATGCGCACAAAATTAACTGTTGAACTGACCCATGAACAGGAAAGTAATCAAAGTAAAATTGAATTATAATAACTCTCCCAGGGGGAGTCTAGATATCCCTGAAATCTCCCATCTTCTGTGTGCCCCTTAGAGGTCCTTCACGTACCCCCAAGGGCCAAGGGGTGCGTCTACTTCTGGTTGGGAACCCCTGACTTAAGACAATAAACAACGAATTGTTCACTCCACTTTGATGCTATTTAACTTTGACTTCGCCTTTATGCTCTTTCATCCTTATTCTATTACAGGACAAGTAAAGGACTACAGATCATTCTTCTTTTGACTTCCTAAATAAAGGACTGTGCTTTCAAAACAGAGCGATTGGTAATCGTGATTTGTAAAGTATTCTTTCATAATAACATCTTATGAGATGTTTTATTTCAGTCGCGAGAAGAGAAGAAAATTCTTTCAAATCAGGAACTCTTCCACTATACGCAAGATTTGAAGACGAGATTTTGCTGCATATAATCAACAAGCAAAGAATTTATCAATTTTCACAAAAATCTAGCGAAGTTTGCCACTTCCCTGTAGTTGCCCACATTATTAAACCGCAAAAATGCCCTGCTTTAAATCTTTTCCTTCCTTCGTGTGTCATCTTTCAATGGGAGGAGTGAAGTCAATGTCCCGTTTTTGTTTCAATGATAAAACACTGTCTGAAAAGTTATTTTCATCAGTTAATGCAAACTCAGTATAATAAATAGATAGACTTCCTACATCTACACATTAGAGTTTTATTATGAAATATAATATGAACACATATAGACAATCTACCTATGATCTAGAAAAATTATCCGACCCTAAAAAATGCGCATGATTCCTAAAAAATACGAGGACCTAACGCTAGAGGACCATTATTGGTGCCATTAATAACAAAACATACCAAAAGACTAGAATCGAGGATCAGCACCTGTGGTCTAATCTCACTTTATGGAAACTTGTTATCGAGAGTCATCGTTCTGAGTTATCTCAAATTTATGCTTCTCTACAAACTCAGATATTGCTGAAGAAAAGAGAAGGATTGTTATATCGCACTGTCACTATAGCCGTCTGAATTCCTAGCTTTTCATAATTTCATGGCCTCCTCGCTCACATTTAAGTCCAGGTTTTCCTAATCAAAGCTCAGTGGGAAAACAAGACCTACTTTCGCTTACAGTGTGCTTTTACATTATATTTTTTGACTTGGTTTTTTCTTTTGCGTTATATACCGGTACATTATAAATATAGATGAATGCATTGTATGTATTCCAAATCGAACATGTGATAGCTCAGGTTTAATCATCATTTACAATAACAATTATCGATGCAGATAAATGTCTGGGAAGTTTTTTTTCCTGTGTTTGGAAAGGGTCCAATGGAAGATTCGATTTGGTAAAAAAAGTGTTTCTATCCGAAAGCAACATGGGCTAAACTTGCGGGAAACTTAGTACATTGTGAAAATATATGTATGTAAACAGGGATGAGCGTACTTAGCGTCTAGGACACTGCTTTAGGGCGTGTTACGAAATTGAAAAATCTGACGGACGTACATTCGATACTTTAAAATGAAATTAAAACCTGCATAAAGCTATCTGGATACTGAAATTTCGACTGGAAAAACTAGAGATCCCATTTTTGAATAAACAAAAACTCAGATTAGTTACTACTCAGTTGATTCTGAAAGCTGCGCTTTTCAAGATGTCTGTCGGATGTACGCGATAAATTTCATCATTTTTAAATGTTGCTTCATCTATTCTTCTATCGAAAGTATAAAGAAATATTCCAAATAGGCTTTCATAATGATATTTTGGTGTGTCGATCTGCTTTGTGAAAAAATTGGAATGATATTGCGTGGATGTCAAGCTTAAGAAACTCCATAAACTCCATAAATTTTCTTCGGGATTCCATAAATTTATCCTATATACTTCAACTATATATATAAATACATCTCACCGTATTTATTTTTTTGTTCTTTAATATCTTTGTGTAGCAGAATCAATGCATTTGCACATTGTGTACCTCCGAGAGATTTTGACATAAAACGAAGAATTGAAATTTCAGGAAAAAGATATAATAAATTAAGGCTATTCTGCGATGAAATGCTTCTGAATATATTGAATTGATTTTTTAAAGATTCTTGGGATAATTCATTTCAGTAGTTATTTGTAGCATCATTAGCTAGATTAAGAATTCTGTCGGACGTAGCCTACAATGAGTGAGGTTGAGGACCACCAATTTTTTTCAATCAGAGACTCTCAGTAATAACGCGTGGTAAGGTAACATACTGGCCATTCTTTACTATCGTCAATGCGCTCTCCTTAAGTCATTCTGTGTAATGAGCTACAGCGAAATTTGTTTGTATGTCCGACATAACATTTTCTACATAAGGAGCTTTAAAGTGTAATTGTAAAAAATCTGAAACCAAATGGACTTGAAAATAATTATTTCCATAAAATAATGGATATTTGCTTGTTATTTTGAAAATCCAATCATTCCAGAAAGTAAAGACTAATTTTGATGATTTGACGGCCAATTTCGTAACAAGCACTTTAGCATCGGCTGATATTTGTTTATAACCAAGAAATGGCGTACAGAAATAACAGCAATTATCTCGTGAGAAAGTGGCTTCTTCCGAAATTTCGACCGCCGTCACTGTCGTAAGGACTTGATAAGTGAGGTTGCTTTGGTATCTCTTGTGTTTACCTTTTATGATATCTTATCTTATCTAATCTGCATGAATATCAAACATTGTGAGAATTTTGACCCTTATAACATCTATTATCGCTAACAATGATAATGCTATTCAAACAAAATGGACTCTAATCATTCTATTGTCTTGACTTCTGATTGATATCTGAAGAGGAAATGATGAGGAAATCATATTAAACAAGCCTGAAATTCGTGAAAGTCGAGACGTAAGCCTCGGGATCAAAGATTCGTGTGTGGCAATATATCCATTTATATTGGACAATAATGAACATATACACAAAGTATAGTACACGCATGTTATGCCATGTGTAAACTGCAATTTACCTTCCTGATTCCGCAATTGTCCTAATTAGCGCTATCGGTGTTTATTTCAATAATGTAAACACCCATCTTCAATGCATAGTTGTTCCAGCAAACACGGCATGTGGTAGGCTCAAGCGATCTTAATATCGCGCAATTAAAAGTAGAGTGCTGTTGCAAATGGATCAACCATGAAAGGAAGTCTCTCCAAGTCTTAGCAGTGATCCCAAACCAGTTAGTCTCATATGCAACATCAAGGTCAAATTCAGTGTTGAAGACAGGATCCTAAGCTTGGTGGTGTATTGATGGGCAGCGGTTTGAATTCGCAGCAGATAGCTCATTTTTGAAGAACTCTCGGCTTTGTCAGCTGTTGCTGAAATGAAGGGGCACGTGTATGCAGCATGTGTCCGGCAAGCGTCGTGTCTTTGGTTATGAGACGTGGGTCCTACGCGCTGAATACGAAAAACCCCTGAGAAGAGCAGAGATGAGTTAATAGCGGAGCTTCATTAGTTGATTTAAGCTTGCTGTGTGTCTTGAGGTGTAAAACTTCATCTCATGTATCTTATGTGCTCGCTGTTGTTGTTAAGTGTCAACCACTGTTATGATAGAGCCATGAACATATCTCTACAGAATATACACGTAGTTCATACAACGGAAAATAAAAAAAATTATCTAATAACTACAATCTTAAATGTAGTGTGTGCTAATTATTTCATGAAAATTTATAATAATTTCATTGAATATCTATATGAAATTCTTCTCATTTTTTGCGGGTTTGTCATAATTTCTATTCTATCGAAATGCTCGGTGCAGCCTCTAGCCCTAGATAGAGAGCACAATTAAATCTGGCTTATGGCCCTTCCCGAAGACCACAAGCGGTGTTTAAATGGATCAGTTTTAAACTGGGATGAAGCTTTTATACAGCTCTTACATTACCCGGGTTCGTGTAATTCGATAACTTTCAGGTCATGCGAGTATTTGCACAACATCATGAATGACATTCGGATCTTATCTGGTCGGGTTGGGTTCGGGTTGTACTTTAGTCCGAGTCGGGCTTCAAAATTATAATAACCAACTAGTGGATTGGTTATCGCACGGCGAGCTTTTTTTGGTTGTTTATTGTACTACTCCAAATCATGGCTGTATGCAATTGTAGGTTACACTACGAGTCAATTCAACGAGCGCGAAGCACGAGTTGAATTACGAGTGGTGCAACCGAATTACACCACAGTTTCTTACCCCTACATTGGTCTAAGTGTGGTGTATGAGATTTTTTTCCACATTTCGCGCATGAGGGGGAAAGTGTTTGTTCAGCCAGAATCAGACAAACCGGATATTTTATGGCTGGCGCGGGCAAGCGATGTTGGGCAGACGAATGACTTCAGCGGAAACTTTGTTTTTGCAACGACAAGGCATTCGAACTTCAAGAAGTGGATCAGCATCACAGCATGACTATCTCTCAGTTTGAATTCGGTGAGGAGGTATTTTATCTTCAACAAAAGAGGATATTTATGATTTTTATGTTTTAGGAAACTCGACAGAATTTTTAACCCATTGAATTTTCTGAGGACTAAATTTTTCGCTAATAAAGAGGGCCATGCATGTAGTTTACATTGACATTGATATGTACGTCCTAGGAGTATAGAGATTTTGGCAACTGTTTTCTTAACAAGAGACCAAAACAAAACTGTGGCGATATATACACCGTCGCTGTTGTGCTTCCATTGTTATTAGCATATCATGAAGTGTGTGAGTCGCGCGGCAAAACTGTGGTGTAAGAGAAAAATTCTACCATAGTTTTGCAGACTACATTTCGAAAACAGTACAAGAGAGAATGACAATAAATGAAATAGCTGGGGTGAGCCGCCATAATTGGATCTGTGACACATTTTGTCACATCTTGATATTCGAGATTTGTCACATTTTGTCACGTAGTGATGGGCGCAAATGTCACATTTTGTCACATGCATATTGACATAAAAGTCACATTATGCTGATGAAAAGGCATTGCCAAAATTTGAAACATGCCGGTGCGCAGAAGATTGGCAGTTATCAATTTTGCCTTAAAGGCTGATTTTTTTAAGTAGAGCATTTGACAAAAGTTGAGCATTTTTCCTTCGGTCCAGAGGTCGAGGCCAGAAAGTGTCATTGGAAGTCGTGAGGAAGGGCATCCGGAATAAAGATCCCAAGTCTCCAGACTAAACCACTGATCTGAATATAAAACAAAAGTAATAGTAATCGCTATAAAACTGAGTGGCATTTATTCACTGAAAACAAAGTTTTCCTATGGTCTGTGAATTCACATTGTGAAACATATTCCGAGTAGGTATTTATTATGCTATTGCCATAAGTAGTGAATTATAAATGAATTCGAGACTGAAAAGAAGTATTCTAATAATCTGAGAATACACCGGAATTTACAAACGAAAATGAAATTACGAATATGTGATGATAGGATTTTGATTAACATGAAGGTCATATAATCTTGTTCGATGTTTCCGTTTTCCAATTCACAAAACTTCTTTAACACAGGCGGAGAGATACGAGTATTCTATCTCGCGACAGAATCACACCTGTACAGCAGTAGAGTTATCAATAGCGCGCCTCTGATTGGTCTGGATGCAGCAAACATTGTAATGATACGTCTCCTCTTTGCGTCGCCCTCCTGCCATGTGTCTGCTGTCTGATATTCTAGAATCAATATCTGCTAGCAGAGTGTAACCACCCTCTCCGGTCTTCGCTATTACTCAATTACATCGCTACTTATAACGGAGAATACTCATGGCAACTGTCGAGGAATTGATAAATTTACAAAATTTTCCTTTATCCTACGCAAAGAAAATAGAACTAAAAACTAAAGGAAGAGATAAGCCAATTTTCACCTTTGAAGGAAGGAGAAAGTGCAATCTTAGTGTGCAATATCAAAAATACGAATGGCTGACTGGTTGCCCCATTAGAAAGACACTTTTCTGCTTTCCGTGCCTTATCTTTAAACCAAAAACGACAGTGTTTTCATCGACGAGAGGATTACTCGACTTGGCGAATTTCTCTAATCATGTGAAGAGACATATAAAATCTCCTACGCATCTGGCCGCGATCGCCTCTCTTAAACTTATTGGCAAAGTAAGGATCGATGAAATGTTAAATGAGGAGTTCAAAACTTTGAGAAATATGCACAACGAGGAAGTGAGGAAGAACAGAGAAATGATGCGACATCATATTAAAGCCGCTCTTTTCCTTGTTTGCCAAGGCCTTTCTTTTAGAGGTCATTCAGAGAGCACTGACAGTCCAAATCGTGGAAATTTCATTGAATTGATTAAGCTCCTCAGTGAATTTAGATCTGATCCGCTGATTAAAAATTGTGTCTCTCCTGATCACAGTCTCCCATTTTCAGGATTATCACCTGATATTCAAAACGACTTGATAAAATGTTTGTATGATCAGGTTCGCGGTGAAATCGAGAATCGAATCAAAGGTGCTCCTTTTATATCTATAATTGCTGACGATACAACGGACATTTCAAATACAATCAAATGGCTGTCAGTGTCCGACTTGTTCACAATGGATCGGTCTTCGAACATCTGATTGACCTTGTCAATGTGTCAGCAGACAGATCAGCTAACAATCTTGCCTGTGTAATATGTGAAAGTCTTGAGTCCGTTGGTGTAACCAAAAATACTTCAGTGATCGGCCAGTCATACGACGGTGCAAGTAACATGATGGGTAAGCACAATTCAGTGCAAACTAAGATCAAGGAGATTTGGCCCTCAGCAAACTTCGTTCATTGTTATGCACACAAATGGGCATTAGTAGCACAAAGTGTCAGTAAGAATATTCCGTTGGTATCAATATTTTTCGGATTTTTGCAAAATTTGACAACATTTTTTCGCGCTTCACCAAAACGTGCTTCTACTTGTATGTTATCCAGTCCATTGCCTCTTGCGTCAACTACGCGTTGGTTGACGAGAGGAAAATCTGTCTGTGCTATTTCTTCTAAGTATTGTGAAATTTTCAATGTTTTAGAAAATATTTCTTCGGAGTCCTCTGCTTGCTCAATTGATTGCTACACCCGCGCTGAAGCGAAAGGATTGCGATATCAATTGGGAAATTGTGAGAATGTGTTTCTCTTATTCTTTTTTCGTAAAGTTTTCGCATTATCCGACATGATGACAAAGAAACTTCAAGGTGTGATGATTGATCCAGCTGAAATATCTTCGAAGGTAGCAGACTATCGTGCAAACTTGTGTGAACTACGCTCTGAAGTTTCCTTTCAAACGTTCGTCGAGGAAGCGAAGCAATATGAGCCTTACTTTTTTAATCATGAAAAGAGAGTCCCACAAATCAACGAGCAACATCTCCTTGACAGCGGTTACACTCCAAGTAGGCCTAAGCCATCATCTTCGTCATCCCAATTTGAGAAGGATAAACTTAAGCGATTAATGTACGAAATCATCGATACACTAATTTTTCAGTTAGACCAACGATTTGAAAACATCGAAAGTCTTCAGTGGATAAAACTATTTCAGCCATCGAGATTTGATGTACTGAAAGCTGATGCATTTGAAGTTGTACGACTTGTGAATGAACTGAAGAAACATCACCCAGATTTAGTTCAAGAAGAAGAAGAGAAGTTGCGCAACGAATTACACATTCTATTCACTGATTCATATTTGCGAGTGGCACTTGGAGAAGCAAATGATCCTTCTACCCTTCTTAAACAAATGCATTCCTTGGATTTGTGTGATGCTCTACCTCTTGTCTCTAAAGCATTAATGGCTTCACAAACAATTGCTCTAACATCGGTGACATGTGAAAGAACCTTCAGTGTGCTTCGGCGAATCAAGACCTACCTGCGTTCCACCATGACTCAAGAACGCATGAAACAACTGGTATTTTTAAGCATCGAAACTTCTCTTCTCAAACACTTATCAGGAGAGTGTTCGTTCGTTGACACAATTATCGACAAGTTTGCTTCAATGAAAGATCGTCAAGTAAAGTTGTTATATCGTAAGTAAATACATCAGGTTATAGAGTTATGATTTACCTGTATTGTTTTTGGTAATGACTATAAGTGGAAATGGAGTTGTTATGAAAATTGATTTTGCTCTTTAAATTATAATAATAAAAAATATATTTTGAGCAATGCGCCTAAAGGACTAAAAATTGACTTGGAATTTACATGTAGGCCTACGTTCTTTTCCCGGTTCTTTCATTGGACTCAGATTACCTCATCTGAGGTGGTCTGCTACGCCACTGCAAGATCTCTTTGTAGACATGCTGGTTGACCGTTTGACCTTGCGGTAAGAATTCAGCGTGGACAATTCCTCTGATATCGAAGAAGGCGATCAACAAGAGTTTGATTTTGGATCTTGATTGTCTCGCTTTCTGTGGCCTCGGTGACCCAGGACTTTTCCACTCGCAACTTTGAGGCTTCGTTTCTGGGTCGTACTCAAAGACCCATGACTCATCGCCCGTGATGACCTTTGCTAGCAAGTTCGGTTCGGTTTCGAGGCGCTCGATGATGTCCTCACACACTTGGACACGCCGCTCCTTCTGGTCGTCGTTCAGCAGCTTTGGGACCATCTTCGCGCAGATCTTTCGCATGCCCAAGTCTTCTGTGATGATCTTCCAGACGCAATCTCGATTGATGCTTAAACTGTCAGCTATCATCCTTACAGTCAGCCGACGATCATTCAGAATCATCTGTCTTACGCGATCAACGTTCTCCTCCGTTCTGCTGGTCGATGGTCTTCCATTCCTGGCGGCGTCCTCCACTTCCTCGAGTCCGTCTCTGAATCGTTTGTGCCACTCAAAAACCGAAGACCGGGCCATTGTTTCGTCCCCGCAAACTAATTGCAGCATTTTGAATGCTTCCGTAGGAGACTTTCCCAGGCGGACCAAGAATTTCAAATTCGTTCGCTGCTCTAATGCCATAACGAAATGTGCAGTCGAAAACATTCATCGCGCTTAAGAGGTGACAAAACGAGATGACTTCAATGAGTTGTAATCAACCGCCTGCGAGACGCACACAATGGCTGCAGAGATGGCTGATTCGGCGTTCATTTGGACAGAGTGGTTACCCGTCTCTAATTACGTAACCGGATTATCGATTTTCTATTTCTTGCTTGAACAGCAGGCACAGTCCGGATACTTTTCTGACACACCTCGTATACGGACGACACCATCAGGACGAAAAAGATTGAAATGGGAGGACGATCCCATTCCTACTATTTTTTCTTCTCTTCCCTCGGTAAGAGCTCCTATCACTATTCGACGGAAATGTCCTACTGACAGGAATATACAAATGGATGAGATGGAGGTTTTTCAACAACGTGATAAAATACATTCTTTGACTGACTTCGACGTGAATGATAAACCGGCTGACTGGATTTTGGAGAAATTTAGCGATTATGTTCGCGTCTATTAATTATCTTCAGGGATGCCCGAGGTTCTCGGAGCCATTGTGATTGATTCATCCTTCCATGTTAGATTATCTTTTCATGGCCGTCAGTTGTCTTTACCCGCCTGGTTACGATCTCAGCCTGGGTGCCAATTGAGCAGACGAAGTCAGTTGATGGAATTGTGCAACTACGTTAAGAATTTTTCTGATGATAATCGTGATTTCCCTCTCTTGTCAGCTTTGGAGAAATTTGTTTACATAAAGGGAAAAGTGGCATACCCGGCCATAATCATGCGATTCGCAATATATATGCGCTATACATCTTTGGCGGCGTACAACTTTTTGAGTGAACATTTTCCTCTTCCATCATTGCGCACTTTGCGCAGAGTAACCTCCGGAGATCTCAACTCTCTGAATTTCGTGTCATCTCTATTGGAAAGCGGTGAAATTGGTAAGGATGCTACCCTTCTAATTGATGAAATGTATCTTCAACCAGAATTGCGTTTTGATGGAGCGTCAATGATCGGAGCATCACCAGAAGAAGAACTGTATGGTAGTGTTGTTTGCTTCATGCTCGTTTTCCTCAAGAAATCAATCCCTGTTGTCATTCGGGCACTACCAATCACAAAGTTATCGGCCGTGTTGCTAATGGAGACCGTCGAGGATATTATTCGAAAATGCGGAAATATTAGTGTAAAAATCCGTGCATTGTCTACAGATAATCATTCTGTTAATGTGAATCTCTATACTCGTCTCAAATGTCGGTATCCCCATCCAAATGCATCAAATGGGAATTTTGCTATTTTATTCGACAATATGATAATATATCTGATTTTTGATGTCGTTCATCTGATAAGAAACATCAGAAATAATTGGTTGAAAATTCGTAGATTCCGTGTTACGTCATTTCAAGCCTCAGTCGATGTCTTTGATATGCATTTAGCTGACAAATCATTCATCGATTGGAACTTTCTCAATAAAGTGTTCGACATTGAGCACAAAACATTGCTTAAGAAAGCTCCTTTGATCACATTTGCGGCTTTACATCCGCAAAATAAAAAGCAGAATGTTCCTTTAGCATTAGCAATTTTCGACAGGCGAAATTCGAGTGCCATTGAGCAGTTTTTTCCTGATAACGCAACTGCTCATTCGACTTCAAATTTTATCAAAATTGTATCCGTTTGGTGGGATATTCTTAATTCCAAGTCACCAAATCATAGTTTGCAGTTGGCGAATGGCATTCGACCTAATGACGGTAAAACAGATTTTTTGTTGAAATTCGCCCTGTGGGTTGAGTCTTGGAAAACGAAAAATCTACAGTTTTTTTCTGAGTAGACTTGGAAAGCATTAGTGCAGTCTACAAGAGCTATAGCAACTTTGTGCAACGATCTTAATGAAGATTATGATTTCATTTTAACTTCGCGTTTTCAAACAGATGCATTGGAGAAAAGATTCGGCAGATACAGACAAATGTCTGGCGGTCGTTTCCTCGTATCTTTATATGAACTTGGCAAGTCTGAGAAGATCATTAAGATTTGTCAAAGCCTCAGACATTTAGATTATGATGAATATCCTATCATCAATGCATCTGATGATACAGATTCTTTGACTGTCACTGATGATGATATAAACAATTTATCTGACGATTATTCGTTGTCTGATACTGAAAATGAAGTAGCGGTGTATATTTCTGGCTATATTGCGAAAAAGATTCGCAATCTCAATTGTTCATCTTGTGGTGTATTTTTGAACGAGAACTTGATTCAGTCAAATGATCGTCGATATATTGATGCTTTGAACAGAGGAGGTTTGACTGTGCCAAATGAATTACTTCATGACTCTGTTTGTGAAGTGTTTTCTATTTTGATGGGAAATGTTTCTTATTTTCTGAAAGAAAAAGAAAAACACTCCAATTTTTCCGAGTATGTTGCAAGCATTGTTTGCAAAAAGTTGACACTAATCGAATTTTCGTGTGAAGATCATCACGTTCGATCGAAAAAAATCCTGATCTCTACATGTGTAAATATCATATTCAACAATTACCAAAAGAAAATGAAGGACTCTATCAAAAGGCCAAATACCCAATTGATTAAGTATTCTTCGAAAAGGAGGAAATAATTTGTACTGACATTCGATCCGGCTTTGTAACTTTCTAAATATAGTGTAAATTTCATTCAGTCGTTCTCCATTATGATATTAACAATCTATACATTAATTTGTCATCTAAAAACCGGATGCAGTATGATAACAGTTCGGCCTCCTTTTTTGGAGGCCATTATGCACGTGTCCCGGCCGTATCCTCTAGTTGGCCGTGGTTCACCACAGAGTAAGTATATTTGTAGAATAGTAACTCAGCATTAATTAAATCTCCAATGTGTATACAGCTTCGATTTTATCACATGAACGCGAGTTGAGATGCAGTACCACATGTGAGATGTGCAAGTTTTTGCATTTTTGGGGAAGTTTACACGGATTTGACTGATCATGATTGCAATACAGAAGGAAAAATAGTATTCTACAAATCCTCCATGTTATGTCAACCTTGGAGAGGTAATATAGTTTGTTAAATTAGCAATTCGATGGGTAACTACTACTTTAATGCTCAGCCATATTATGCAAACATGCCTGCCACTGAAAGAACAAAATGTCAGAATAAAGGAAAAAGATCATAATTAACTTCAAAATATGTAAATGGGTTCGCATTACTATTCAGATTCAAGAAATGAAACATAAATTTGTTGAATCATAAAATCATGCCCGATGAAAATTGAATTAAAAACTAATTGAAATCTCAGCCAAGAAGCGCAATAAGTTCTCAAATTTTCCATGAAGACTTGCATTGTAATGTGGTTCATGAAATTTCCTTGATAATCAGCTCAATTTCCTCTTAATTAAGATAACTTAGTAAATGTCCATTCCTTTCAAATAAGTTTCATACTACTTACAGGTTTTTTTAAGGCGTTTTAATATGTGTTTGGAAAATCGGGTCCCCAGAATCAGAGAATAAATAATTATGTTCTGATCTGCTGTCATCCACTTCTATTCTTCTATCTGACAAGCGAGATTGGCGAGTGGGTAATGTGAGAGAAGTCATGTTTATTGGAGTGATAGCAGAGAAAGCAGACCCAGTGGGCGGAGCCCCCACCAGTCGGATATAGCCTCTCTGGATCGATGGATCTTTATCGATGACGCTGCCACTACATTTTGGATGTAGATCAATATAATCATTTCATGAACGTCTACTCATTGTTTTCAAATATGATCTTCGCATGTACATGTACGTGTATCAAATGAAAATAATCAATGAATCTTTACCTCATTAGGTTACTGGGTTATGTTGATATGCTACCTTTGATTATGTTGAGCTCTGATTGTACGGTATGTCATGTACGTAGGTATAAGCCTACATTCCAAGGCATGTTAAGGAGAGATTTAAAAGATCCCGAGGAATAACACTACATGTAACTATCATATAATATTACATGTGCTAAACCATAGATGTACTTAACTTTACTTTTATATGGATCACAACCCTCCAGGATGTGAAAACTTAACATTTTGCCACCAATGTCATGTAGAAAGGATATCTAATTATAGCATTTAGTATGAAATATTTTCGGGTCCCTACAAGGTCCCTAGAATTTTCCTTAAAACCCCTGCTACTTATATAATGGTTTCACGTCGTTAGTATAAGTTCATGGAATATTTTGGAAAATTTAGCTTCTTAAAAGGTGATCAAGCGTTTCTTAGACCGCAGGAAAGTAATCTCCGCAAAAACCTGAATCTTTTGATATAAATTTTTTCACTGTATGCAGATACTTTTTTGAGTATTTCGAGTATCTAAAGAAGCGCTGTTTTGATAGTTGCGCTTGATAATCGGTGTCCAATGCGCTGACTTGCTAGAGTATCACTACACTTGCATGTAGGACTGCAAATCTGCACATAATTGACTAACAGGATGCACATAATAAGTCTAGCTATAACATATGATGAAGCGTATCAAAAGCGCTTCTGATCAGTTGTTATATTTTTTTAACATTCGTATATCATGCATAACATTCATCTATCATATTGTGAATATTCCTTTTTGTTGTGATAAGATCGTTAGATCATCTTATGCTTAAGTTTCTGACTGGAGTGATCCAGTATCCATGGTTTCGAGATAATGTTTTCAGTTCAGGATGATGACCTATATTGAAACACCCGATAATCACTTATAATGAAAATGGTATGTGATGAAAAGTCACGAAATCAGGGATGGCGTTTTTCCATCGTATCTACGTTTAAAACTTGCATTTTGAAGATTAGTGGGGTGCTGCAACATCACCCCTGAACAGAGTTTGATCGGTAAGTCTCTTAATGAGTGGCTTACTCAATAAAATAAGGCGTCTACATATTTTTATCATTTCGAAATAGGCCTATTGCATGTAAACAATTTTTGCTGGAAATATAATATAAATTGATCATAATCAACCCAGAAAATAATTTATGCTATTCAATATAAAATTCGTCTATGGTCTGCATACAAACCATCGCGTTTGATGGGAACTAACAAACAGCGTGAAGATGGAAATCTTTTTCGGCATTATTTCGTTTTTGACTGACATTCTTCTTTTACGCATCCCTATCCCACCTAAAGCACAAAGTCGTGCTAGCAAGCTAAGAGTGTGACAGCCTACACGTTTGCAACTCTCAATAGGTTAGTGTTAGTCACCTCTAGTGAGAACGGTGGACCCTCCCGAAGCGAGCAGACTCGAACCCTGTACCTTTGCACTTCTGCACCGAAACGCCGCCCTTAACCAATTGAGCTATCCTGCCACCTCAAATCCTATCATTCTTTCTCTGTTTACTTCATGCAAATGCTTGCTTGCAACACGTTCTGTGATTTATTTCACAATTTTCTGATCTCATCCACAGTATTCGATCCTGTTTTTCATTAGTAGAGCTCCGTGGAAGGAAAACGCTGTAACCTCATTCTCCCTCTTCAACAGGCTAAGCTCAACCGTCCAATCAAATCAAGCAACATATGAATTCATCATACATTGCATTAATAAGAAGATCCTCATTCACGACATGCAAACACATTCATGTATCAAATAACGGACTCGATCAAGTACATGTAACTTAAAGTATTTGACATCTTTGAGCATATCATGCACGAAAGAGTTTGTGTCATATAGCAACAATATTTTGTTCTATTTTTGTTAACTTACATGGAGCAAATTGTTAGTGTCCGATTTCTGAATCGCCAATACATGCGACGCATTGCAAATGTTTATGAACTTGTATTTATGAGGTGCACATGCACTTATATTTACATTGCCTTATGGCTGTTAAATAACTGAATGCACTTTATGTGACTCCCTCAAGTTTGACCGGACAGGATATAAACCAGATACTTGATATTAATGTCATTGACACGTAATCACGGTTTGTCACACTCGATACTTAATTAACTTCAATTCAATGACATTTTGAATTATATTCATAAATTCTTTGCTTTTAGCAAGGGCAAAGAATATTGAAGTTTTGTATATCCCTTTCTTACCAAGATATGAATCCATATCTACAAATTCAGAGTAAGAACATCCTTCGCACACTAGTAATAGTAACTCTCTAAGATTATGGGTAGTAGCTTTTTGCATGATCTATATCTTGGAAAATCATTTTTAATTATGTAAATATACTAAATTTGCAATTATTTTTGGATGGTGCAGATTATAGTTTAAAAATAGATATAATGCTAGCGGAAGCCGCTCACTCATTCTTGGTTTTAAGTGTCATGAATAATACTATCACATGTAGTAACAGTCCAACAATGTTTGACTTTCAAACGGACCAGTGCATGGTTCCCACGAATTTAATTATTTGGAATTTTCAATCATCTATCTATTCACCCATAATAATTGTTGTAATTGAGAAGTGTTTATGGCGAACACTCCGCAAATTTTTTAATGTCGCGTTTCAAGTAGATATATGATGTCGATATTAACGTTGATCCAGCTACTAAAACCACAATATCAGAATGACCCTTAACTTTTGTTGTCTCTGGGTATTTTGGATGCAGCAAATATCCTTTTAGGGTGGATAATAATCCGGGAGCTAGGACGAAGTTCTCCAGGGTACGGGACTTGGAGCTTTCATGTACCATTATACATCTGACTACGGCAAAAAGTACACGTCTACCGGATCTGAACGTTTGTCTTTCATAAAAAGCCTGAGTTGAAAGACCCCATGTATTTCCAATGGAAAATGTATAACGTATTGGCTATAAAGACGATTTTTCGAGTTATTGTCTGTAGATGAAAGTCGAAGAAGTGTTTCTTCAGTTTGATTTGTAGAGAAAACATTTGCAGATCACGCTCTTTCATTTGAGTGGTCTTTGTTTGATACTTATGGTTTATGATATCCCCCCCAGATTTTCAGATTTGTCTAAAATCAATCGTCACTAAACTTCAGGTAGACGTTCTTGAGTATATTTTCTACCCACATACAAAATTTTATGCAGATCGGACAAGTACTTTTTGCATGAGAGACGATAACGTGAAGTGTAGCGATGTCAACAGCCTGATCTGACTTCGTCTGTTGACGCATTATTGTTACTCGTGTGTGCTTGTTCTCTCTCCCTCTTCGTCTCATCCACTTATTTGAAATCTTCCTACGGCCACTACCTTTATTAAGATAAAAGTGCTAGTCTACGAAATGTGGCCTGGTCATCATCACTTCACGAGTTGTCGGGAAGTGACTCTGTTGACCTCAAGTGCTTTCTGCTTAGACGATGAGGTCAGAAGAAGTCACATCAAGCTGCAACAATGCTTTACTTTAGGTTATCGCCCCTATTTCAAAAAGTACTTGTCCAATTTCTACAAGTTTTGGTATGTAGGTAGAAAATATCCTCACTCACGTGAACTTGAAGTTCTGTAACGATTGATTCATTTCTACGGATTTTACACAAATTTGGAAACTTGGGGTGGAGATAATCCATAAGTACCCTTTGTTTTTATTCAGAATCTTCTTTGACTAGTAAACATTCACATGTGTAATGCCTTGACAACATTTTCATAGAAATTTCATCAAATTGGTTCCATCTCTTCTCCAGAAAAGATTTCTGTATACAGTCACACTTCGTTCATTTGAAGCACCGCTCATATGAACGTGCATAATCTATGGAACATTGGACTGCATTGGAAATACATGCGGTTTGTCAATCCATGCAGACACGCAATTTCATAGTAAACTGTCAACAGGTGTACATTACTATGTGAAAGTCTCTGCATAAACATCGTTCCCTGCACAGCTTCGTGGTAGCTCCCGGATTAGTAAATAGTAAATGCTCACTTCGTCATATCGAATTTCCACATTAAAGTGAAAATCATAGGTGAAACTTTGATCGAATATCCACGTCATTCGCAATATTTCACAATTAGCTGCATTATTATACTGGCATAAAGCGCATTGTGATAATACGAAGTGATTTCAATCAGTGTTTATTCATGAAGTAAGCCATTGACTTTTTGGACTGAGTTGAATCTCTGTAAGCGGTGCGGTGTGATATTAATCAGATTTAACTTGAATTCGTATCACAATGAGTGCTGAAAAGCTGGGTAAACTGTCAAATTATTTTTTGTCAATAAAATAAAGATGTCATTGAGTGGTGCAACAACTTGCACCTTACAATATAAACTGACCCAGTCTCGTTAAGCGAAGTTTTTTGGGCGCGTGTTTCCCTATTTGTGCTGACAAAGCGAGTTGCAGAAATAGGGATGCCAAAATCTCGGTCCTGGGATCCGGAGATTAAGTAGAATTGGAAACATGCTTTTACAAAGCATGCATGTATGTTCATAGTATGGGATGCCGGGATGTAGGATTTGTAAGATCGATACAAAGTTGCGACGATTTTCTGATGCGAAATATTGTATGATGAAATTTTTCGCAAAGAAAACAACGGGCCTAGTACGTTGATGATACTATAGCTATAGCACTTCAGATGACCTAGTGCGTAGGTATGATGCTACCGAAGGTAAAGAATGAGCTTCCAAAAAAATTACCCTCAAAATTTGCATCCAAATGCCTTCATCGGAGCGGGGGTTCTTAAATTCAAATGCCTCCTAAAATTCCTGAACGACATCATGTTACAAAAGTGCTGGTGGCCTTCATGATTGTAAATTGCAACCTTGTGTACATTGTAAATAATCTATTGTTAGATAGCTTGTTTTATAGAGTATAAGAAACCGATAAACCATAGACCAAATCACAACTAGATAAATCTAGCATGATAATTAGCTTGACGCTTTGAAATTGGCAATTTCATCATGTTTTACATAGAACTAATTGTCTGATGCTAACTTTTTTCTATTTTCCTTTTATTTGGAGGATTCCTAATTGCTGATGAAACAGGTGAAAAAAACTTTTGATTTTTTAACAGCTGAAGCTTTCCGCCACAAGAACGTTGGGCATGATCATGACAAGTGATATACAAGTATACAGTATTTACATTCAACAGAATTTTTTTCTGTTCTGGTTTGGTCGATTGCTTATCGAGAAGATATGTTCCTGATTTCCAAGAATAGCATATTAATAGATAGGTAACAATAGAAAGCTAAATAGAAAAAATGCATCTGTCGTCACATTTAATCTGATTTTTAGGCATGAGACGTCTTCATAGCTATATTGGACATTATTGACAATAATCGTTTAATGATGTTCGTCAATTTTTTGATCTTCACAAAGCTCCCACCAGTGGCTCACAATCTAACTAAATAATAATAATAAATGATAATAATATCCCAGCATATCGAAGAAATCGGTCGAATTTCTTTCTTTTCCTATCATTCCTTTCAGGTTCAACGAAGTCGGAGTTTCCCAATCTCGTGCTCCCGATGTTCAGTCCGAGAGCATACTCAGGAATTTGACTGTGGTACTGGTAAATAACAACGTGCGATTGATTTGGTGCCTGCTTTGCTCGGACAATCAACTTTTCCTGAGATTTTTAGGTGTTCCCCAGCAAATGCCCAAAGCTTGTCTCAGCATGGATTTTGTTAAGAGAAAGGTTTTTAATTATTTTGTCAGTGAGTAGTCTATGTCTGCACATGATAGCCCTCTCTAGAATTTTCTAGTTGATTGATTTAATGAGTTTTCTCATAGACACTTGATTTTGTACAATTCTAAAATTAGTTCTGACAATTTTTGATCGCGCATATTTCTCTGATTGATTGTTTAGAGAATAATGTCGATATCATTTCTGTTGCTAATATTCCAAATAATTTTGAGCTAATTGATAAATGAATTGATTCTTAATAGAAAATAAAAATAATCAACATAAATTTCATCATCTGCGAAATCGGGAATGATATCGAAATTATTTCTCTCTATTATTTTCCCCATCTTGCTGGAACAATCATATTTTCTGTAAAACTTGTCGCTAAGCGTGGTTTTAGTATTGCTCTGATATTGATTTCTAAGTGGAAAAATGTCAGATTGAGATTTCCATGCGAACACCAAAGATCTGAGAATAAACCATTGTCTCAATTAAATATTGACAGTATTTTAATTTAACGTACGTGTGCAGTCGCGAGTAAATGTGATGGATTGACAATGCTCGACATCTTGTGCCATTCTCACTGCTTTGTATGAATGCCTTTCTTTGCTTCGACCAGCATGTAATGTACATTTGCAATCATGACAGTCACATTTCGTCGACATCCGCCTTCCAATCTAATTTTTGTACACATTCAAATATAGTGAAAGATGGGGAAAATTGGAACATTATGTTTTCTTCTGTGAGGAAGGCTCTGATTAAATTCTGATGCTCGGATTGATTCAATTTTCTTTTGAAGTAAATGCCACTTGCAGTTCCGCGAATTCAGAAGAATGCGTTTGACGAGCGCCGTGCCCCCCATACTTTCCTTCACATTTTGCATAATAGTCCATTGTATACACTTGCCTTTGTTTTTTTCTACATGTTTTGTCGAATATTCCCTCTGTATATATAACATGTTTGCCTTATTGCAAAGACAATCATTTACCTTCATTGTATGTGTTTTTACTTCGGCGTTAGCAATGGGTTATCCTTTGATAAAGTGTTTCCATATTCTGTATTCAACTTGTAGCGTGAAGCTCGATTGTTCAAAAATGATGCTCAACAAAATCTTAGATATCAAATGAGCTAGATGTACGCACCAGGGATACGGAGTCCTATCATTTTCATAGGACTCCGGCTCCGACCCCGGGTTTGATAGGACTCCGACTACGGCTGTCAAGTAGCCTATATGAAGCCTATAGTTTTTGAAAAAACTGGTAACCTACATCATAGATCATCATAGGCTTACATGAACCTATTTTTTGTGATGATTGCTGTATCAATTATCAATCATTTTCGATGAAAGTTTATCAAATATCGCTTTCAGTTGTATGCATACGACTCGGCTGCTTCCATCTTCTTGATGTGTGCTTCACACGGTTTTTCTCCAGTTTCTACCAGGCAGGAAAATCTCCCATCCTTATCCAAAAAAATGAGTACTCTTTCGATTTTAGTTTGCCCTTTGGAGGAGCCATCACACATAATTAAAGTGATGGTAAGAGGTAATGTTCTCAAACAAACTAATATTTTACTTTTGTTTGCGATGTAACCTTTGGCGCGTAGGTGTGATCGAGGCTATGAAGGCTTGTCTTCTCTACTGAATCACTGAGTGAAAAGACAATTCTTTTTCACTATCACTGTTCATTCCCACAACTATTACAAGCTTTGGATGCAGCCGTGTCTCTGTACTTCTATTTGACGGAGAAAGTTGACATCAAGACAGTGACAGCTATATGCACGAGAATAAATAATTTGTATTATATTTCGGGTCTAGTTATAGGCCGGAGTCCTGATCATTTGATAGGACTCCGACTCCAGCAAAAATGATAAGACTAGTACGACTGCGACTCTGCATCCGTGGTACGCACACGTCAGGGATATGGTTGATCATCACATAATCATCTGTGGGGTGAAAATGAAGCAGTTGTCGTTGAATACTACCATTTGCCGTATGCATTAATGCTATAGAAAAACTATGTCTTTTTCCATCTTCAGCTACTACCCTGTGGGAACGCATCTTGCTAATATCAACAGATTATCTGGCGAGGTAGCGATTTGGTGGATAATTTTTTTAAAGGTTCATTTTCGTGTAAAAACTATCTCCGCATGTGAAAATGGTCATCATTTATCCAAAAACATGTGTAAAATTAAAAAATGACAGGTGGCGAAAAAGTTGCTATAATTAGCTGGTAGATATTTGTTTACTAATGCGAGCTGATTTTTCGCCAACCGGCGAAATCGTGGATATTGTAGCAACTAATTAGTGGTAAGTAGTAATGTTCGTATATTACCTTCACATGAAAATATATTGTATACTCAGTCTGATCTGATAAAAAGGGATCTTTTTTTAATTCACGAAGGCTTAAACTAAAAAAAGTATTTGTCTTCCATAAATGTCGCAGTAAATACTATGATATTGTTCAAATATTTGTCATTGTTGTAAATTATTGAATGTCAAGAGATGTTATGAAAATTGATATATGCGGATTCTCTATATTCTTAACATTATCAAAGAATGATAGTCTGCACTTATATCTTAGATAGATTAGCCATATGTGAGGGATAGTGAGGAGGTGTGGGAGAGAATAGAGCCTCGACTGTAGAGGCGGATTACTAAAGAAAACAAGAGAGAAAGTCAAAAGTAAAAGGTGACATATAGAGCGCGAATTGTCGCCGGCGAACTTCGCCAGCGAATATCCCGCAAATATGACTGAACTTTAGCATGATATTCTGCAGCTGACATTCGCCAGTTTTTCGCAAGATTCATTCCCACAGGGTATTTCTCTGTTTTCGTAAACATCCGTTGAAATGAATTGTCTCCTTTTCAATTTCGCTTCCCAGAAGAAGGTGTACACCGAAAATTTGAGAACAAAATTTAAAATAAGGGTTTCAGAAAAGTCTTCATTCGTTTTATACACTCAATTACACAGACCGATGCTATAGGCCTACCTAAAATGTATTATTCAATCAACCCAACAAGTTTAAAAAATCTGTATTTCAATTCACAGAAATTCTAATTTATATGGTGGGTGAGGTGAAGCCCACTGGCTTGATCTCGGAAACTGCTTAACAAATTTAAGCGCAACAAAAAAATGAAAATATATCAAATTTTAAATGAGTGTCACAAGTTTTGTCGATTTTGGTCTAGTGGATCAAATTCTACAGCATCTCAAAAGAAAGTACATTCAAATTTCTTCTTTGATCTAATATTTGATCTTCATTTGTTCAAGGATCTCATGACACTAATTATTGGTGTAGGCTATATGAGCTCTTAACATGGAAAATTATCTGTTGCGTATCCTCTCTATGACCTTTTACAGTAGTTTGATTTTTGAGTTCGGGGAAAGCACGAAAAAACAATGATTGTAAAACGATGTCAATGTAGCCAATAAGGATGTAGCCATGGAAAATGGTGGTAATAAGGCCCTGGGGCCTGGGCCTATGACAGTATGATCAGTACCCCGAAAATCCAACGAAAGTCAAATCCATGTAGGCCTAAACGTAATCGTAGTTTTACTTACAAAGCACAACTGCTTACAATAGAACTTTTTACTAATAAAAAGCGCTAAGCAAATACCTGTTGCATCCAAGAAACAAAACAGTAGGCCTAAGCCTAGTTGTAGAAAAGCTGAGCAAGCTGGCAATGAATCGTGTTATTGCAATATTTGTGAGAAAGATGAAAAGTTAGATAGGCCTATGAGACGGTGTATGGCATGTGATGACTTATTGGGTACCGTACACAAAGATTGTGTAATTGGTTCAAATCATGGAAATAACGAAGATGAGTTCCCATTTGTTTGTCCTGACTGTTCCAATGTGTAGGCCTATAAATTAAGTCTGTGTTTATGATTGATGATATAATAGGGAGATTATATCTATATGGTTATCAAATAAAAGGTTTTACCATCAGTAATTATTTTTTCCTCGTGTTAAAAAAAATCTTTTGTCTTACACAGGCCTGTGATTACTTCTCAAATTTCTCAAATTTGTTTATTACTCCTCAAATCCTCAAAAATTCCTCAAATATAGCTTAACAATGAGAAATTCCTCAAATACGACACACTACAGACAAAATGTCGGATAATGTATTTTTTTTGGCGAATGGTGATGATATGTAAACTTCCAAACAAGAAGCTAAGATAGAATCCTGTAACATGTACCCTACATCCATGCTGCTAATCATGAATCACTCATGATTTATTTCTTTTCTTTTTCTTCTCTCATGATTTATAACTTAATGATTTTTCTCTCACACACTTGGTAGATTTTAGATAGAGTAATCCCGCTGTGCTAGCTAGATCTGATATTTTGATTGGAAACGGACCTGTCCTTATATCATCTGAATGGGCAGACTGTTAAATAGAATCTTTTCAATATATAAGTGATAAACATAATTTTGAAAAGAGCGACTTACTCACCAATTCATTCCACATGAGGAGAGGAGGACCGTTGCTTGTCATTCTAGTAAGTATTTTTAAATTTCTAGACATTCTAGGATATAATGATTTTCTTTTAGACATGTCATATTTAGCACATCAAAAATTAACCAGTCGTTAGCTTGTTTTTTTTAATTTTGTTACCTTGACGCACTTTGTTACGTTGAATATGTTGAATGTCGTTTTCATTTCTGCAAGCTACAAGGCTGCAGATGTTCCGGTTCGTCTGGACTTATTTTGCTAAGCAGAGAAGTTGTCCGAAGTTATTGTCTGTCGAACTCACTCATTAAATGCTTTCACGTATTTAATGAGTGAAACACTACGATCAACCTACAGCAATTGTATATTTGAACACTGCAATTTTTTACTTCTAACTTCATAATATTGCTTAGAATTCCAACAATAAAATGCATTTTCATTAATTATCTTGACCTTTTTCACAACCTTCTTTATATGTTTCTGCGACTATATGGCTGTTAAATGCATGCCTGTACTTCTTAAAGAACTTAAGGATATCGATCTTCCATATCCATTATATGATAACATATAGGTAGTCCAGCCCACTTGGATTTCAGTGCTCTTATCAACTGAAGCGTTTGTTTCACTCTCTTCCATTTTATTTCCGCTGAACATGAACACATCCGACGGGGTTAAGCGGATGGTCACTAAACTTAGTGTCTACATGCCTCCTGGTCACAAGCGTATGAAGCTCTGCTATCTCATGAGCAGCTACATTTTCCAGGATTCACCGACATTTATCCTGGATGAATTATTCACGTATAGATCGTTTTCATAATTTGCTGAACACAGGTTGGTGTGAAACTAGTGCACACATTGCTCATCGTTGTATGTGAACTTAGATTAAGTAAGACATTGAACCACATAGTACTGGGTTGGTAGATTTTCAACCTGGGTCTACTGCAAGATGTGGACGTCAATATCTCGGCGGAACTTCATGCGAATAGAAGTGATAATCTTTCACTCTTTGCCTGTATGAGACCAACAACTCAACTGGCAAGCCTGTTACCGACACTTGTTTTGTGTTGTATGAGAGAGTTCATGTTCATTTGAATGTAGATCGGAGCGATATGATCAAACGCTAACAAGTAAACAAAACCCACCAAAACTTACGTGTATGTAGCATAAAGTAAAATTAATAAATTAGTGTGTAATGTGGCGTATCCTTCATGATGAATTACTGACTTTTTTAAGTCACAAGCATTCCGTCAACGATTTTAAGCTTTCTATACTTATGGGTTACTCTCCTCCCAAATTTGTCTAAAGTCCGTAAAAATTAATTAATCGTTGCGAAGCCCCAGATGCATGTGGTTGAGGATATATCCTACATTCAAAAAATTACAGTATACAAATCTGACAAGCATCATTGAATTGGAGACGATAGCGTGAAGCAAAGTGATATCAGCAGCTTGATCTGACATCCTCTGTTCGACACATTCTAAGCAGATAATACTTGAGGCAACAAATTGATTTCGTAACAACGCGGGAAGTGATTATGACCAAGTCAGTATTCCTTTGCAATATACACAACTTCAAAAGTGGGGTGTGGTCAACTCTTGGGCTACCTTCTTCGTTGTGACTTTCATGATTTGAAGTTTGGCCAAAAATCCGTGCTAAAATTTGTAGTTTTTCTTGCAATTATCATATTAGGCTCCGTTTCCATTCCTCAAATTTTTCACAAAAAATCCTCAATTTTTTTCATAGGCTAATCACAGGCCTGCTTACAATAAAAGTCGATCTATTTCAATGAGCAATTTTGGCTTCTTCTTTTTTACATAGGGGCATAATTTAAGTCCTAACTCTGAATTACAGGAGCATATTAGATCTACCCTCATTATACCTATTTGCGTACCAGAAGGTGAATATAATCCATTATAGCCAGATGTTAGAAATAACTTATAAGCTACGTAAATTGAAGATATCAAGTAAATAAAAAATGGGCATTGTTACCTACACGTGTCGGTAATAAGGCCCACTCGGTGTTTTTTCATCTTTTTCCTCGCACACCAGATGTTTTGCAATAATCGACATGAACTTCTCATCCATCCTATACTTAAAATGTCGCAATTAGGCCTAATTCTAAGAAATCATTCAGGTACTTAAAAAGAAGTACGTACTCAAGAATTTTATAAGAATATATTTATTAAGAATAATTTAGTCCAGCACGACATTTTGAATGACCACTGCATTCATTCTCACGGCATGATGTGACAATTTGGGAAAAAATGCGAAATTCTATCACCGGTGAGCAGATCCTAAAATGCTTGTAGCAGGCAAGAAGTCACAGATGCATGACTAATTGTCTGAGTATATTTTTAAAAAAACTTCACGATGAATGTAGGTTTGATCGTATATCCGACTGCCTACATGTGCACTGAAGTAGTTGGATGCAATTTGTTCCCCTTCTGGTCGTGTTTCGTCTACCATTTCGGATATACACATTACAATGCTGAAATATGATAATGTTAAAGCGTCTGGATCGAAGAAGGCTCTCATAAGTGTTGGCCTAATGCAGGACCTGTTCTCAAACAACATGCAGGAGTGAAATGATATAATAGCATGTTCGCAGATGGAGTCGTTGATGAAGTTTCACTTAAAACAAGGACGCTAACATCAGTGGAGGAGCACCCTGAAATTTATGTCTGTAAAATATTTGACAACTTGATAAACATACTACTGTCTAGTATTTTCAGCAGTTGATACACAGTAATAATAATAATCTAATAAAGAATTATGTTTCACTCTGAAGGAACATGCGTGCGTTTGACTTTATAGGCTGATGCATCCATAGAGTGCATCAAAAGCAAGTAGCCTAAGATGAAATTCGGAAACAACCGATCTGAACTACCACAACACACTTAACCCTTATACTACGAAAGGGTATTTGTGCCCTATTGTTTACGAAAGCTGTCATTTTTTGCCACCGTCATTCAGAAAATAAAACATTAGCATCAAAAGGGTTTAAACTTTAATGCATTTAAAATATAAAATAAGTGTAAAACGTGTATTAAACATAAAGCAATATTGAACGAACATTGAAGCAAAGTCAGTCCGCGAGTAGGCCTACATGTCTGCACGTGGCTTGCAAAACAGTGATGGTGGCTTATACATATTATACTTTGCTTGCAGACACAGCAGAAATTTTGAATTCTGCGACGCTCCAAGCATCGCCACTGAGTTCCTTGTTCCAATGGTTTGTGCATTTGCAGAAATCCGAGAGAGATTGCCGTTTGTTTCAGGTCCGGAGAAATACCGCTGAAACGACTCGTTATCCATTTATTGACATGAGTTACAATGCAAGGTTTGATAAGAGAATAGGCAAGTTTTTCGACTTCTCGTCGACGAAATCTGCCACTTGGTCGATCACTATTTGCAACATTTATTCAGAAGTCATTAACACTGTCGGCCGATGATCGTAGTGGGAGTACGCAAAAGCTGATAGATATGCGTGTGCGCGGGTGTACACACGGATGCATGCGTGTGCGCACGTGTGACCTCGTGTCTGCTGTACGCCTATGCATACACGTAGGTCTACGTGTGTGCGGCTGTTGAAGTACAATAAATGAATGTAGATGAATAAAGCATGTTGAACTCATGCTTACTAAAGGAAATAATATGTGGCAACATGTGTGACATTAGAGATTGAAAAAATACCTATCTTTATCACCGACGGGTGGCAAAAAGTTGCCAACTCCTTTGTCTGAAAGAAAATACAAAGTCAGCGTGGACAAAACTTTGTCAAATCAATAAGATAGAAAACAGACTCAAACATGAAAAGGTTCAAGTATGCAGACCAAGTCTGAACAGAATGCGGAAATAATGAATATGGGTGGCAAAAAAATGACAGCTTTCGTAGTAGGTATAAGGGTTAAGCGATGGACAACAGCGATGGAAGTGGCCATTTCATTTCGGCTAAGCGCTTTCAGCAACGCTCAATGGCAACACGTAGGTTGCCACTATACTCTAAGCTCTACACTAGCGACACGATCATCTGGTCGCAAAGCATATAAACTTTATGAAGTTTATAATTTTTAAAAAAGCAATCCAGCCAAAATGCACATTGTAATCCCTTTCATAAATAATCATAGAATAGGCCTTGGTAGTAAACGGAGACCTTACAATACAAAGCTATGCCAATAACTATCAATGTTCATGTCTGTTTTGATTTCATGGATTGCATGTTTGCTTTGGGAAACACGTCAGAATAATGACGTAGGTTTCGTATCTAAAAATGAAGTATACGTAATGTAGTGGAGATGTAGGCCGATGTGCAATTATATGAACTACAATCTGTTTAACATTTATCGTAGGCTCTAAAGTAGACTATAAGCACAGCCTAGATTTGCAATTAGCAAGTTAGTGAAACTTCGACGGGCATTCATTAAATATCACTTTCAACACACCACTGGAAAATCGCCTAAGTTAGTGCGCCTGAAATAATTAATAAATGCTGCATTTTGAAACACAATGTATGTAGGATGATTAAATATTGAGTTGCATCCTCAGTTGAAAAATGGAAACAGACCTAAATAGCTGCTATTTCATCCAATATCAGGAATCATCAGCAGCCCTAGTTTACATCTCTCAACACCGACACAACTCTCTATTATTCTCTCATTTATTAAATCCCCAATACAGTTTCGATGTCATTAAATGAAGATGAATCGATACCAGGTCGAGACCCAGTACCACCTGTTAGATATGCAGTTTTTACACTTTTGGAGAAACGTAAACGAATTTGACTGATAATGATAGCAATACAGAATAAGGAATAGCATTCCACAAATCCTTCATGTCATGACAACTGGGAGAGGTAATATAGGTTTTTAAATTAGCAATTTGATGTTTTGCCATTAAATCTCAGCATTAGCAAAATATCATTATTTTCTTAATTAAGCGTAATCATATCACAAACTGCCACTGAAAGAGCAAAACATCGTAATCAAAGAAACTCAGTGATCACAATCAATTTTAAAAGATATAAATGGGTACACATTGCTATTCGGATTCGAGAAATGACGCCTTGTGAATCATGAAATCATGCCGCTGAAAATTGAATTAAAAGCATGCCATATTAGCCAAGAAGCTCTCAATAAGATCTCAACTTTTCCTTGAAGATTTACAGGGACTGGGTTTATGAAATTTCATTGATTATCAGCCTAATTTCAGCTTAATTAAGATGTTTATTAGCAAAAATTCATTCCTTTTGATAACCAACTTGTTTATACTACTTACAAAGGGGCTTCATGTCGGTAGTATACAAATTTGCCAACATTTAGCATTTTGAAAACTGCTCAAATAATTTTTTGGACCGCAATAATCTACACAAAAAACTGAATCTTTTGATACAACAATTTTCACTGTATATGGACACTTTTTTGAGTCGACACTACCAAATATACTCTATGCCTATTGCAATTTTCACAACTTTCGATTGTTAATGGCAAAAACACTTTCATTGATTTTTATGCGATCTTTAACGCATTGTTGGATTATCAATCATTGTTGATAAACATTTATTAATTTAGCATTTTTAGAACTTCTCATGCGCACTTGATAATCAGAACTGCGCATAGTCTACATTTTGCTGAGGTGACCTGCTGAGATCCTGATATTGGATGAAGTGGCGGGTATTCTGTTCCATTCATCCGGTGGCACAACTCAATGTTTATTCTGACAGATGAGTTTGGGATTATCATTCATTTTTAGCTTGGAATATCTCGAAATACATGTACATCTGAGAAAGTGAGACAAAATTAATCAAAACTAACCCTTTTTAAGTTTCAGGCCGATGTAATAAAGTAAAAGTTGTAAATGATTATTTTCCTCTCACTTTCTGAGAAAAAAGATTTCTTGTCACTAGGTCAACTACATCTACGAGTCAAAAATGCTTGTTCTGCCTGAGTGAAAAAGTAGCTGATAAAGTAGACTTGCTTTGAGTTTGAAGGCGGTCAAAACAACGAGAATGTGCAACAAATGCAGTTTCAGTCAGAATTCGGGAGATATTTACATTATCTATAATTGGTACATGTATATTAATGTTGAAAGCAATTTATCATTTATTTGACATTTCTAATCACACTCAAAAAAATATAACGTCATTAAGTTGTTTAAAAACATTAATTTAACCAACAATGATTCAATTTAAATTTATTTAGCTACTAAACTGGGCGAGGGACAGCCGCGGTTTGAAAAAACTCTAGCTGCCAAAGCGCAATCTACATCTATTCCCACTGAGTATGCTATGCACAAGTCCAATTGACGAGGCCCATATCCCTACGCGATAAGTAAGTAAGTAAATGTATATTTTCAAAAGACATTGGGAATCATAATGTACACAATATACTTCACGATAAAATTTCTGTACATGAACGTATAAGAGCAACATCAGCAGAAATGAACTAACAGGAAGCACAGCCATTAGAATTTAATCTTTATCGTTAATCCAGAATCGATTATAGAAATGACATTATAAGAAAGTAATTCTACCATGTATTAGAATTGTTAGAAATAGCAACTGTATACGGAAAAAAGGAATTAAGCCGGCGTGTGGTTCGAGAAACGGGTTGAAGAAATCTACCAGAATGAGCAGATGTGACCGGACACAATCGATGCAGAGGATGGTCAGAATTTGTAGAGATCTTGTGCAGAAGTTGAACAGCACTATTTAATCGACGGGAATCTAAGTCCGGAAAGAAAGTACAATTGCACTCTTGACTACACACAATTCGATGAGCACGACGTTGTATCTTGTTCAGCAAATTCTTGTTACGAGAAGATAATGATACGAACAAAGGAGAACAGTACTCAATAGTAGAGAGGATCAACCCACAGTATACACGTTTTAAATACATCGAACCGAGCACAGGACGTAGAATCCTCAAGACATACAGTCGCTGTGACGCAACTCTGTTGACAATATCGAAGTGAGAATCCCATTTTAGATCTGAAGAGAAAGTCACTCCCAGAATTTTTATCGTTTGTACAGGAAGTATACCAGAAATCGCAGGACAGACGCATTGAGACAATTTAGGGATCCAAAGAAGTTTGCACTTCCGGAAGTTGAGCGGAAGGCCAATGGAACTAGACCACGAAACCATCCCTGTGTGCGGTTATGGCGTGAGGGTAGATCGGTATCACAAATGTGCAATCATCGACGTATTTTACAATGGTACTTGTTAAATGTGTAGGAACAAGAGAACCAACCACGGCATTAAATAGGAAAGGCTCTAATATTGATTCTTAAGGAATACCGCTTGTTACAGGAAGGAAGTCACTGATAGTGTTGCAAATTTTAACTGATTGAGTTATATGGGAGAGATAGTCAGTTAACCATTTGATAAACCCTTTCCGAAAATGATTTTCCTACAAACTATTGATTATCACATTATGAGAAAGCTTATCAAATGCCTTACTAAAGTCATATGCAAGGACTGCGGTTCCCAAAGCAGTCTTTTGATCAAGGGCATAAGTGATTTTTTCTCGTGTAGACATATCAATGCAGCCGTAGTCGAGGAGTTTGTCAAACCGCCGAATTGATGTTTGCCGAAGGACTGGTGGAATATAGGAATAACAGAGTTCAAAATCAACCGTTCACAGATTTTGGAAGGGACGGGCAACAGAGAAATTGGTCTCAATTCATCCAAGGTTGCAGGTAAGGACTTCGGAATAGGCCTGATGACGCTATGTTTCCAACAGGATGGAAACCGACGGGTGAGAATGGAGACATTAATAATGTCGGTCAGCGGTGCACTTATAATTAGTGCAGCTTCTTTATAAATTACGGATGGGATATTATCGCAGCCCGAGGCTTTGTTCGATTTCAGATATGAAAGTTGTTTCTCTACATCTTCCTGATTAACAAGCGGAGCCCAATCATCATCGTAGTCTTGCCTGATATTTGTGCTCGAATATTGAGTTTGAGAAGCCTGTAGAAGAGAGTTAATGAACTCAGCTGCATCAATGTTTGATGAGAATTGGCTCAAAATGGGATCCATTACAGAGAAGGAAGATTTCTTTGTCCCACGCACTTCATTTACAACGTTCCAAAGCTCCTTTGAACCGGAGCAAGCTTTTTGGGCCCACCTCCATTTCTCAGTTGCAATTAAGGATTTAATCTTGCAACTCAAATGCTTGTAAATATGAAAATTTCGGTTGCGGTAAGCCTCCCATCTTGAGTTTATTAATGATTTTATCAGGGGAGTTATGTAGGGCTTGTCTTTGGAACTCATTATTACGGTAGTTGAAGGTATGGTTTTCGCAAAACACCATTGGATGGTATCGTTAAAAAATGAACACTTCTCTTCGAGAGGAACACGCATGTCATAAAATTGCATGAAGTTACAACTACCCAACAGACGAAGAAAAGCGTCGACAATGGTTCTCGTCAGTGTTGGAACCGGCCGAGCCAGGCCGGTTTTAATTTAATTGGACCCATGTCGACTGTTGACGACATTTCTAGAATAAATGTGCTTAGTCAATCATTACAACATTAAGAACATGTAAATGTAACACAATTTGAGAGTATATCTGCATGCATGTTTTGTGATGCAAATATTGCGAAATGTTCTTCAGGCAGTTAAAAAAATGCTGGCAACTTATTCATGTTGTTCAAACCTTACTTTATCTCAGATAATGTTTCCAGAATCATATATTCTACCCTGTATGAATTTTGAAAGCATTGTGTATTTCTCTACCAGTTCCTTAATAATAATAATAATAATTTATTTGTCAAAAAGTAATACAATTTTAACTAGAATATCAAAATAAGGAAAAGGACAAACATTTAACCCAGTGTGGGTAAACCGAGACACAATTGAAAATGAAAATTGAAGACGTCTGGAAAGGCAAAGTTATTTTATAACGGGCTACCACATATCTATCATCTCAAAGTAGCAGTTGATATATCTTTTAAACTCATTCAGTGTTGTTGAGTTCCGTGCTTTAGCAGTAAGGGAGTTCCAATGTCGAATAATGCTTACAGCATAAAAATCGTGTCGAAATTTATGTTTGCAGAGGGGCATCAATATCTTACTGTTGACATCATAATTTTGAGTACGGAGCGAGAACTGAAACAACTGTTCGGGATTGATGCTGATATCACCATTAAGCAACTTGAAAAGAAAGATGAGACCATAGCGGATGCGTCTAGCTTGCAGACTGAGCAAATTAAGGTTTTTCAGTTTCGACCGATAATCCAGACCATGAAGCTGAGCAAAAAAACAGGCAAAATCTGAACTTTTAGGAAATTTCTGAACTCTTCCGACATGGTTTATGAGGTACTTAAGAGAGGGATTCCAAATTACACTTCCAAACTCGAAGATCGGTCTAACAAACGATTTGTAAAGAATGAGTAGGGCAGATGTTTCACGCGTTATGAAAGATTTCTTTAATAGTCCAAGCATTTAATTAGCTTTCATCACAATTTCGAAGATGTGCTCTTTGTATGATAAATCATTTGAAACTTTAATTCCCAAAAAGAGGTGAATAAATGAAATTGGTAGAATGATTAATGTTACAAAAATCCAGGAAAACGCGGGGTAACTTATCCATGGAAGAAGAATAATTCAAATATATACATGTATATAAAAGATAAGTCGAGATAATGTCAAAAATAGTTGTAGGGTTAACGATATTCAGTTGTCAAAACAGTTGGTTTGTGATATTGATTTCATCAATGACATTGTTATCTTTATAAAGTTTCTCTCTTTTAATGTAGAACTTTGTAGAAACATCAGCGTTCTCCTTCCTCAAGGTTTTCATTTTATCATATAATCTTTTTTCCTCGACGCGGGTAAGTGGGGGCGAGTCTTTATTAATTTATATACCGGGTAGGTCCAAATGCCTCTTTGCATTCAGTGTCTTCTCTCAATTTCGTTTGTGTACGCAAAATAGTGTCTCTAGCTTCAGTGTTTCTGAATTGAACACGAATTAATCTCTTGAAGCGATTATTCGGCTTACCTAGTCGGGCACAAGATACAATATCCGAATCCAAAAGGTATCAGATATAGTATGACAGAGATATTCAATTTTATCTCGGTCTTGGACCAGCTGTTCATCATCAGTAAATATTTCTGTTTCAGATGCACCACTAAATATTAGATTTTTATTACGTTTGTTTTTCTCAATGTTCTCAATGTAGATCTGTTGTTTGGCCACAATATCTTTTACAGATTGCAGCTCCTGCCCGAGTCGCAATTGTTCAGATTGAATGACATTTAATCTGCTTTCAAGAGCGTTAATACTAACGACAATTTGATCTAGACGGGATACGATTTTATGTTCGACTTGTTCAATGAGGCGCTGTAAATCAATTTGTGAAGTATCTGCAGGTTGCGACTGTGAACCAGATCTCGTTGAACGACCACCTCCATTCGGCATAATTGTACAGTTGTCAGTGGGAAACAATTAGGCTGATACAATAAGCAATGCTGCTATACACGAAGAGATCGGATACACACTGAACCGATGAGATCAAATCAGATTGTAAGGAACGAGATGGACGAAAAACAGGAATATTGAGAGAACGAGGCGATGAGAAGTAATACGGAGTAAAGAAAACCAACAAACACGGAAAGACGAGTAGAATGATACCAAATATGAGCAGGAATACCACCAAAAAACACACAAACGACGGACAAGGTGATGAATTGCCGCAAGAGCTTGCCAGAGCGACGTCTGCACGCTATGACTGCACGACGATGTTAAGTCCCTTGTAAAATTATTCCAGATCTTGAATATAATCACTACATGGGGCAGTTCATAATACACGCGTTGAGCTTAGAGATGCAATGAGCAATGAATTCCAATGTAACCTAGGACCTACTACCCGAACATTTGACAGTGGATCGTGGGTAAATTTTGATTGACGCAGGTGCGATCAACACTCCCGCTTAGTCTTGGGACACTCATCGAAGTAAAAAATTGTTGAGAAGTTTGGCGAGCTCACTGTTCCAGACTCTGATACGTCAGCTCGCGTTCATCAATGTAAATTCAAAAGATTTGAATTTAAACAGTAGCTTAGTGTAGAGAGTTCTCAGTGGACGTTGGAAATCACTAGAATTCCCTCACAAGTGAAGAAGCAAATATCACTTCAGTGAATCACTCTAAATCAAGCTTGCACGTCGCAAACAAAATATTTCGTAACATCAACACAGTCAGTGATCAAACTGTTCATATCGGAACTTTTATCGCTAGAAGATCTTTTGTTTTATTGAAACTTAGAATTTGTTGACCGATTAAAACTTTCTTGTGGAGGAGGGATACACATGTAGATATTCGAATATATTATTGTTCTATTAATGTTATTATTCCATCAATGTCAGCTTGGGTCACTATTTTGATAATCTGTTTTCAACTTGCTTGTGTTTGATTGACTTTGAAAATGTAGTTAACATTATCATAAATTATGAGGTAGGCCTACAGATTATTAGACTAGCAAATATGTCACGACGAGTATTCCTGCTCATCACACAAAACATGATATCAAGGTGCGAATAATTGCATTGTAGTAGGAGCTCGACTCGCATATAAGGAGTACTGGTAGGGCTACCATTCATGCATATCATGTACAGTATGCTATGTGGAAATTGAGTAATGTCTAATGGCATAAGTTGACCTAATTATGTCCGACGATCAAGGCCTTAGCCAACCGGTATAGAGACGCCGGCTACCGTCCCATCCCCGACCGGACGGCTTTGAATACACCTGCCGCCGACCGGCCGGTTTTGAATACGCCGGCCCGGTCGCCGGGCGGCCGGTTTCGAATGCCACCATGGTTCTGGCAGTGTTGATGTTGACTGGTTATCGTAAATTTGACCGAAGCAACATGTCTAAGGAAATTATCATGGGCAATTTGTTTGATGTATTTGATTGATAATCAATATCCATTAATTATTGAATGAAATAATGGCGGAGTAAAGACAGCGAAATTGACATTTGTTGACAATCAGTGGGGTCGCGTGCTCCCTGACCATAGGCCATCACTCGGCATTGGAATACTATTTCTATACCAAACACTTTTATGTTACAACATTAATTTTCATAAAAGCTGAATTTTTAATAACAATTTCCCGACCATTTTTTGAGGTCAAGTGAAAATGCACATGAGAAGTGATTGCTCATGTCGCTTAACCGCCTTACTCAAGGAGCTGAGATCACGATATCCCCTCTCTCTGTCCAGACCATATTTTCTCGAGAAAAAAGGAGGCAAGGCCAATAGTTTCCTGTGCTTCTCACGGCTGGTCAGCCACTCACATGTTTCAAAGCCTGATGCATTAAAATGTATTGTGTATTTCTTATTTCTTTCTATGTGAGTACTTTAAATTTCATATCAGGTGTTGGCCTACCTTGCTTGACGACTTCATCTTTTCAGTATATTCCCTTGGGACGAAAGGCGTGGTTAGGCTATGATCTCATCTGCAGTACTCAACATAGCGTCACATCAATCACGTAAAAACAAATTATGGAATTCTGCGGAATCTGGGTGTTCGAGTGAGATGCATTACTCTGCAGCCATTGGAGAACGCTCATCATCTGATCGCAGTCTTGTCTCAACGTCAGCCATCTGCTACTGTTGACGTAGTAGCTTCTCTCACATTAAGCAAAGCTAGGAACAATTGGGTTGCGCTTCCCTTACTACGTGTATATTTAGGCAGCGCGCCTCGATCAAGAATTGCGTAGAATTTCATTGCAAAAATTGGAGAAAGCAAAGCATTATGTCTATTGGGAAAGCCAATATTGTCGCGGGCGCGTGCGCGTGCGCTTACTGCCTCACCCATACACAACTCTCTTTCGCTGTCTGAACATCAGTGCTCCGTCTGGACACACGACTAGCTTGTGTGTCTGATTGTTCGAAGAAACCAGCTGTGATTCGAGCACGTGCTGCAAAACTGTTCACTCTTGAGTTTGAGCGTCTGATTTTGAGATGGAAAGCTGTGCGCAGCTGTCACGAGAAACTATCGAATTTAAATGAATGATGACACTTTTCATTTTTACAAATGTTGGTAAATAATTTTTGAGGATGTGCCGAAGGCCTCGCAGGTACGGAGAAGACGCCAGTGGTGACAATTCACTTCGCTTTTTCTAACTTTACTTTGAAGAACACAGGGTCACCATGTTGCGTTGACTTTAAGTACTCTGTGTGCTGTCTGGTCCACTTAGCAGGTTGCCTTTAAAAAGAGATGCTGATTGTTCGTCCATCAATGCCAGTGATTTGTAATGACAATAACGCTATCCTTGTGTTTCTTCAGGAATTTCGTCTACAATGCATAATGCATAAGTATACTGTATTTTCACAGCAAATCGCTCAAACTAGATTCTCGACAGACATTTGAATTGCATTAAATTAAGATTTCTTTTTTATTGCTGCGATGTTTGTAATATTATATGGAAAGACATATTTCACTTGCAATTATTTAACATTGCCGCCGTGAGTTTTGTCTGATGATCTTTAATCATATTTATCATTCTGGGGCCCATAAAACAACAACAACATCTGGGGATTCGACACATATCATTAGATCAATGACAATGATGAGCTTGTCGATCTAACTCTTTGATGTACATTATTAAAGAAATGTACACTGATGACTGCGATTACTTCACAGACTGAAGATGAGTAGCCGATTTGTAATGAAGCAATATTTAATTATGAAACAGCGAGAATCAGTATTGCTGCGAATGCTACCACCAATATATGACTGATAAAGTAGTAGACCTATATGAAGCCAAATGTCTATAATGTCTTCAGGCTTCAGCATGCTGATGGCATACCTTCATCCGCACTAAAGTTATCCATTATATATCTGTATCCATTGTCTGTACAAAACAAAAATCACGGTTTACGCACAAGCTTATAAAATTTAATTTACGATCATAATTTTGATTAGAGAATTTCTAGTCAATTTCAGTAAAATTTTTTTATTAGATGATTAGGTTTCCAAAATTAGCTTTTGTATTTTTGTTAAAGTCAGAACAGCAGTTTCTTAGCCAAATGTTCATAATTTGGTAAAAAATCTACGTACAATTTTCTTTAAGTAACTTTCACAATTAACTTCATAGGCAACGCGTTCCATGAAGCTTTCAGATAGTCCTCTAAAAGTGAATGCTTTTCCTTCGAACAACCTTCGAATAAGTCGGGCACAGAGATTGCTAATAAACAGAAAAATTAGAAATCATATCAATGCACTTTCTTGGTGATTTGCAGAGATAATTGTAGAATATGAATTTCTTTGATTGATTTCTACTGATGAGCTATTCTAACTAAAAAGCAGTGAAAATCATGTACTGTTGATTCGCTGACTCTATTGAGAATAACAGAAAATGATCGACATACGATATTGTGCGTAATTGAGGTATGGCACAATGTGGAAAAAGAAAGGCAACAATGTATCCCGTAATGATGATATCTCTATCTATGCATGTGAAAGACATTTTTGAAATCTCAATCAGCGTATATCTGCATGTGTATTCATAGCATTGCAGCCGGCTTTTTTCCTGCATTGCTGCCCAGTTAATTTCAATTGCGCACAATAGTATCAACATCAGTGGCGTCGCGTGCTCCCAGACCATAGGCCTTCACTCGGAATTGGAATACTATTTCTATACCAAACACTTTTATGTACTTCATTAGGTGACTGAACGGGAGGTTTTTTAAATTCACCATTGCTTGATCGAAATCAAAAATAAGATCTCTCCCTTTTTATGTCACGAGGTTTTATTGTAAATAAAATAAAGTGACCCGACGCGTTTCGTCTTAAAGACTGTCTCAAGGGTACCCTTGACTACACGTATTTTTCCTATCTCTGCAAGGTATTAAAAATTTCTTTTTGCCCACTTATTACGTTCCTGCATGTGCCATCTGTTTGAATCAGTTTGCACTTCTAGCAAAGTGATACGATTAAACAATCTAATTCTGTGGATCGCAGTCTTGTCTGAAAGTCATCCATCTGCTACTGTTGACGTAGTATCTTCTCTCACATTAAGCAAAGCTAGGAACAATTGGGTTGCGCTTCCCTTACTACGTGTATATTTAGGCAGCGCGCCTCGATCAAGAATTGCGTAGAATTTCATTGCAAAAATTGGAGAAGGCAAAGCATTATGTCTATTGGGAAAGCCAATATTGTCGCGGGCGCGTGCGCGTGCGCTTACTGCCTCACCCGTACACAAATCTCTTTCGCTGTCTAAACATCAGTGCTCCGTCTGGACACACGACTAGCTTGTGTGTCTGATTGTTCGAAGAAACCAGCTGTGATTCGAGCACGTGCTGCAAAACTGTTCACTCTTGAGGTTGAGCGTCTGATTTTGAGATGGAAAGCTGTGCGCAGCTGTCACGAGAAACTATCGAATTTAAATGAATGATGACACTTTTCATTTTTACAAATGTTGGTAAATAATTTTTGAGGATGTGCCGAAGGCCTCGCAGGTACGGAGAAGACGCCACTGATTAACATAGATTTTTTCGGGCAACAATGTAGGACATTTTCAGGCGCATACGCACCCTCAAATGTCCTAGGCTACATTGTTGCCCTGAAAAATCCATGTTAATGCTATATTGCTAATGAAATATCACAATATAGGCCTATTCATTCTTGCCTGCTTTCAAAAAATAATTGATGTTTGATTGATTTTGATTTTCTTGACATTTATTCATGATTAATTGACAATCACTATCTAGCAATGCTTATTTTCTTAAATCGATGATTATATTGTACTTTCACGAAATAGATAATTGCAGTAATAAAAAGGTTCTTCTAAACAATTGTAAACTCTGTTTTTGAAAAGACATTTTTCAACCAATATAAGTCAAACGCTTGCTTCATCATTGACCGGTCAACAACTCTGATGCCAAGAAATTTTAAGGGGTTAAATGCTTCTGAAGTGATTGATTCAGTGGAATATTGAAGATCGATGAGGGCACAGAACATTTCGTGCGATTGAGGCAAAATTAGGCACTGCTGAAATGTTCTTATACTTTTTTACTTTAGAATAAGTTTTAATCGGAGGATTTGGTGTAAAATGCAGTTTTATGATGTACCTGAAAGGGTTGGATCTGCGGAGAGGTTGAACATTTTTGATATAATCTGGATATTTTATTGCAATAAAAAGCAAGCTCAGATACAAAATGTCTCCCTACGGAATATCCTACTACATGTAGCCTACATATGAAATCTGAATGTCTGAAATATGAATATCTGTGATCTGCGTAGCGTAGCGGTCGTGTCAGAAGTGTCTCTTGTGAGTGTTTTGCAATTGGTCTACATCTCGATTACCTGTGGCAGTTATCTATCAAATTTATACCTGATAAATCGTGGTGGTCTTCCGGGTTTAACTGTGAGAAGCTCATTATATGAAGTTGTGTTGATTTTTGGGGAGATTGGAAGTTCTTAATTCTTGAATTAATTTCCACTGATTGGTGTTCATTCGAGGATTTCTGCAGTTTGAGATGGTAAATTCACGGAAAGGTAGCAATGACCAGACATTAGCAAGATATCTGTGCACTATTTGTAACATGTCCATTGATAGTGACGTCATACGTTGCCAAATCTGTATGAAAATGTTTCATGCTAAACGTGAGTGTTCAGGATTGTCCGCTAATATTGGTAAAGCCGTTTGCTCGAATGAAAATCTTTCATACCGATGTGATGATTGTAAACAAGTGAATTTTACAGAGTTATTGGCTCGATTTAATCGAGTTGAAGAAGAATTATCATCTCTCCGTGATCAATTGAATACAAAGTGTTCTTCTGATGTTGGCATGTTAATTAGCAAGGCTATTACTGAGCATGAAAGTAGAATGGAAAAACGGAATAATATTATTATTTTTGGTCTCGAAGATCCGCCTGTCTCAGATGATGAACAGGACCTGGATAACGCAGTTATTGATAATCTTGTTGATACTCTGATGATTGATAAGAAGCACATCGTTTCAAGAGATAGATTGGGAAGGAGAACTTCTCATGGGTCTTCTCGGCCAGTCAGGGTGCGATTTTCTTCATTTGAGCAGAAGTTACAATGTTTGAGGAAGTCAAAAATCTTGATGAGCAATCCGAACTATAAAAAGGTATACATCAAAAACGACTTAACTCCAACGCAACGAGAAGAAAGTAAACTTCTTCGGGAGGAACTGAATGTAAGGAAAGAGAGAGGGGAAGACGTTGTCATTAAAAGTGGAAAAATTGTTCCACGAGTTAAACCCAAACATTGACTAAGTCCAAGTTTGAACCTTCCTTGTCTCTGCCTTACCAATACCCGTTCTGTTACAAACAAATTTGATGAACTACTTGCCATTGCGTCTACATATTCTCCGGACATTATATGTATAACTGAGTCTTGGATGGATGAATCAGTATCTGATTCTTCAGTTTATGTGCCTGGTTATTCGTTGTTTAGAGCTGACAGGAAAAGTGGCAAAAAGGTGGTGGTGTCTGCTGCTGGACTAGATCTGAATTCTCAGTTTCTGTTTTATTTTCGGAATCTCCATACCAAGACGTCGAAATGCTCCTTCTCCGTGTGTCGTATAAATCATTCAATTGTCTATTATCCTTACTTTACTTTCCGAGGGGAAGTTCGCTCAATACTGAGACATCTCGTATGCTTACAAATTATGTATCTGCTGTTATTGATGATTTCCTTGCTGTATATACTGGTTATGAAGTTTTCCTTGTTGGCGACTTTAACAGAGTTGATCATAATGACTTTGAAATTTATTTCGGACTAGAGAATGTTGTCTGTGATGCGACCCGTGGTAATGCTGTGCTAGATCTCATTCTGATTCCTGATAAATTGGTGTGTGAATATTCTAAACCACTCATCGATAGCCCTCTAGGTACCAGTGATCATTCCATTATAATATTGAAACCTGTCCAATCTCTGAAAATCAAGCCTAATTATATGAAAATCATGGATATGCGTGATTCAAACCTGAAACTGGCATTTAATATCTTAGAAAGTTCCGATTGGTCCAAGTTGTTCGATAACGCTACCCTCGATGAAGTTTGTTCAATATTTTATGACATTTTTCGTTCTGCTTTAGCTACTATTCCATCCGATATTGTGAAACTTTCATCTCATGGGAAACCATGGATGAACAATACGATAAAAGTTCTCGTTAACAAACGATACCAAGCCTATCGTCAAAGAAACTGGAAGCTTTATGATCATTATAAGGAAAAGGTGAAATCACATATTTATATGGCAAAAATTAATTGGAGCAAGAGAACATTGAATCGCCGGAATTCTATCTGGGATATTTATAAATTCATGTCAAAATCTCCCACTTATGACAAGAACTGGCTTCCTAAACTCTTTCCTGATGTGCCCTTACCTGCTGTACTCGATCTGCTCAATTCCAATTTATCGAAGCATTTTATCATTGATGATCCTATATGTACAACAGCTAAGTCATTCCTCATACCTTCTGTCTTCACGGAAACTGCGATTGAATGCAGATTGAAAGAAGTCAAAGCTAGATCTTCCATTGGCAGTGATGATATCCCTGCTATTACCTGGTCCAAGTTCTCTAGTGTGTTGGCCAAACCACTCACTATTATTTTCAATCGATGTGTTTCACTCGCCAATGTACCCCGTCTATGGAAGAAAGCCGACATACTACCACTTCCGAAGTCAAATCCGCCTGATATTTGTAATGTCCGCCCCATCTCCATTCTCCCCATACCAGAACGTATTTTTGAGAAGGAGTTAATCAAGAGTATTGGTTTTCATTTTTTGTCGCACTTCGATGATAAACAATATGGTTTTAAAAAGAACAGTTCAACCGTATGTGCTCTACTAGACTTTGAAGATTTTGTGACGAATAACCTTCAAAAGAAGGAAGTGTTAGCTTGCCATGTCATCTCAGTGGACTTATCGAAAGGTTTTGACAGAGTTTCCCATCGCATACTAATTGAGAAGATGAGATCCGCAAATTTCGACGATTTTGTTCTAACCTTCGTCAAGAATTATTTGTCGGACCGTTTCCAGAGGGTTCGCTGGGCTGAAACATGCAGTGATTATGTTAAAATTGACAGTGGCATCCCCCAGGGTTCTTCCGTTGGCCCTTTTCTCTTCGGAATATTTTTGGCCGATATGATTATTGCAGATACAGACAATACCTTGTTATTGAAGTATGCGGATGACATTATGATTGTGAGTAACATCAAGAAAGGTATGAACACAAGTCCAGCTTTAAAGGCGTATAATGAAGTCTGCAGATGGATCGATGCAAACAAGATGATGATCAGTGTCAACAAATGTAATCAGATGTTTATTTCATTACGTGATGTACCTTATATTCGAGACTTTTCTATTCCTGATGTTACTATTGTTGAAGAGCTGAGGTTCCTAGGAGTTATTTTTGACTCTAGGTTCAAATGGCATTCTCATGTTCTAAAAGTTTCCAAACGGGCAGCCTCTCGGATTTTCATTATCAAACAACTTAAACCATTGTTAGACAAGCATGATCTCGTGCTCATATACAATAACTGTATCCGCAGTATACTGGAGTACGCGGCACCATTATTTGCTGGATTAAATTCATCAAATGCAGCTATTTTAGAAAATGTTCAGAATTATTGCCATCGTATCATTTGCGGTACCTCTCGATGTTCATGCTCTCACTTCGTTCCTCTATTTTACAGGCGAGTAATCATTGGTCTTAAATTATTCGATTCTCTTGTTAACAACGCGGATCATCCCTTGCATCACCTACGGCCTCGCGTTTTGCAACATTCTGGGATGTTTTGTATGCCAGCTTGCAACAGAGTCATTCAGTCCACCTCTTTTATGGTTACTATGATTCGATTATCCAACAGTGGTTTCCCACATTAGCTTTTCCTCTGACACATCTGTTTCAAATTCATAAGTTTTTTCTTGTTTTTTTTTGTTATATTTTGTTCTTTGTTATCTCTGTATGTGTTTAATATTCTCATTATGTATGCCATTCTGTAGCCTCACGATTTCTATTATTGAGGCATTTGCAAAATATATACGTTTATTATTATTATTATTATATATATTCTGATATACAAACAGCTTTTAAACAAAAAGCTATGATTAAATAAAAATGAAATCAGATCTCAACAAAGATGAAACTCCCTTTCTTTTAGGTTCAATTTTCCTATCAGTTAAAGGTTGCAAATTGGATGTTACTTCAAATAACCGCACCTTCAATGGTCGTTGGAATCGATTGGAACGGAAATTCAATTTGAAACTAGTTACATAGAAACATTTGAAGCTTTATATCTTCTAAAATAATGTAACTGAATAGCTTGGAAGTACTAACGAAGATCGAACTAACAGAGCTGGAAAGCGACAAGATTTTCAGGCCAATGACAGACCGGTACAAGTCCAACTTCAGGCCGGCTTAAAGCTAATTTAATGCCGGGGTCGGTCAGGGATTGATGCTGGATCGGTCAGCGTGTTTGATACCAAAATGTATTTAATCAGAATTATCAGCGTGTTTTAATCAGAATTATCAAGCTAAGTAAATGACAAAACCGCATTTTATGTTCATTTGAATATGACAGCTTCCTCAAAAAATGAAAACTCTTTGCACAAAATCGCAAGAAGCCGGCCTGAAATTTAGACCGGCTCGGACCGGTGGCCGCTTTTCATCTCTGGCATGACGGCAGATCTGAACCGCTGCATCAGAACACTCTAAACACATTCGTTTTTTGTTGATGATTTTAGCCTTGACATACAGGGTTGTGCATTAAAATTGCATCACCTGATAAAAAGAATGACATTATCCTATTCTTCCCTTTATACAACTTTTGAAGTAAAAATCAATTTTTCATCTAAGAAACTTCTATTTCAATGAACATACGAATCGTGAGGTGATACAATTAGTAATCTATAGGTCCACCGCGGGCTTTTATGCACGCTGATGCACGGCGAGGCATTGAAGCATAAAGTGCCTGACAAATGGGTTTTAGTTCATCCGACCTCGCCGATGAGATACTCGTTGATAAGTTCAACCTTAGAGCGAATCATCTTTTTCTTTAGTCTCTGCTTCACTATCACTCACATGTTTTCAATCGGCGAAAGATCGGGTGAGTTACCGGGCCAGGTCAAGATGCGCACATGTTTTGCATGGAAAAAGTCCTTCACTTGTCTTGAGGTGTGGCACGGTGCAAGATCCTGCTGAAACCAATAATTTTCTGTCCCAAACCACTCGATTATTTGAGGCACTACACAATGAGAAATCATCTGCTTATATTGGTTGGAATTCATTGAGCCTTCAACCACATGAACTCGACCTGGGCCATGGACTGATATGCAGGACCACAGCATGACCTTTATTGGATGACGAAATGCTTGCAGAAAATGATCTTCAGTTGGAGCTTGACCACGATTGCGACGCACGAATTGGGACAAGGGTGGTTGAAGTTCGAAAGAGCTTTCATTACTGAAGATGACTTTGCTCCAATCTTCAGCAGTCCAATGCCTATGTTCCTTGCACCAGTCAAGTCTTTTCCTCTTCATGGTGTCAGTAAGAACCTGCGCCTTTAACGGTCGATAAGCTGGTCTATCGTTTTCCAATAGACGACGTCGAACTGTCGATGAGTCAATATCGATATCAAAGTGTTCTCTCAACTCATTAGCGATTTCCAATGAAGAGGCGTGCGGCTTTTTGACTGAGATACGCAGAAGAGCTGTGTCGTCACGCTCGTTAGTCTTTCGTGGACGATGACACAGTTCTCGGTCACTCTGATGTGAGCCTGTTTTCTCGGTATCGCTTAATAATCCTGGATACGGTCGATTGTACGAGGCCCAGATCATCCGCTATCTGTCTTGTGCTTTTGTCTGCATGTTCCCACAAGGCTATAATCTTTGCCCTGACTTCATTTGGCGTGTCAGTCATTGTAGAATTCTCAGTATGCACTGAATAGTGGCAAACAAGCAGAACCGATGTATGTTCATTCAAATTTGAAAGTTTGAACTCAATGAAGACTTGCATTTTATGACAATAGAAGTCATCCACAGCCTAGAAATCGGTGCAAAGCAATAATCAAATTGCCACTGATACACAAGCTTACATAGAAATTGATTTCAAAGTCTTTGATCACGTGATGCAATTTTAATGCACAACCCTGTACTTAGCCGTTGAAATGATCCGATATCCACTGGATTATAGGAAAGTAAATATATAATTTAATGCAAACTCGAAATTAACCGGAAACATGAGCACTGTTGAATCGTCAAACAGAACATTCTAAAATCTGTATATAAGTCGATTAAAGTCGATATAAGTCGACATAAGTACATAGACAGTTATTTCTCATGAACAAGTCGGCAGAGCGACGAAATGTCTGATGTAGATCTTTTCTGTTTAATACCACAATAAAATGTATCAAATTTGAGAGTGACTTTCCTTTTTCTTTTTAATCAATGGACAACCTAACGTGTGAAACGACAAGCTCTATCTCTGGCATAAAAGCATGTCATTTCATGATCCAAAGCGTGAGTTTTTTGCAGCTTTTTGTAAACTATCTTCTGATTCGATTTCAAATGTACATGTATAATCAGCGGTGTCATCGAGCTAAGCAGGTATTGATCAAGAAAACGGCTTTGGTGAGCTCGACCATACATTATAGCGTATAAATTTCGGCGAAAAACTCGGCCTTTTCCAAGTACAGATTTAATATGAAATAAAAAATCCTTAAATCTGTACTTGAGGAAAGCTTCGGCCGAAAATTTGCACGTGATAATTGATGTTCGAGCTCAAAAAACCGTTTTGCTGATCTATAGGATTTCAAATGTTTTCAATTCAGCCTTCAAAAATGTTCAATAAAAACAAATTTGATCAATTTTTCGCCAGCCTCTATTTTATAAGTGTCTGCAATATCTTGTCCATTGTCAAGAACTTTATCTGATTCCCTAAATTAGATTGCTCATTGATTGAGAAAATGTGAATATCAACAGTTAGAGTGTTCTGTTTTCAAAGGCCCTACTATACCAAATGAACTTTATTTTGTAAGCTTCTAGATCTGTCTTTCTTTGACGGACATTTCTGGTTATCACCCGATAAGTCACGCAATAGAGTGAACCAGCGCAGGAGCCGCCTACAGAAAACTAAATATAAGCTTCGTGACGCAACATTTCAAGACCACAGTTCGGATTATATATGAAGCAGGTATGCGTATTGTTCGGACATTTCACAAGCGCCAGTCATTGCTGAGTTCTCACTGAAATGCTGATGACGAAGAAATTACAGTCTGCGGCTTCGCATTTAATAATAATTTGTGCCATTCTCGGGGGTAAGTATTCAATCAATTTCTTCGATATAGATCTACATAGATTCGAAACGAAGAACTTTTTGTTATTATTTAGTGCTTCATTACGGCATTCTGATAGTGGTGTGCAAAAACTAAGTTAATTCAAATCAAATTTGAAAATAGTACACGGAACTCAATTGGATGAATTAAAAGGGCTTAGTTTTCAAAATTATGAAAGCTTTAGCTAAAAGGATGCTCGTGAACCATGAAGTATCACAAAAAATTATATGAATTATTCAATTAGGCCTATTTATAAATACGGTTGTTATATTTAATATCAGATTTTTGCAAATCAATAGAAGTAGGCTCTGTAGTTACTCTTTGTTTCAATGACAGGCCTTAGATATGTCGTTAAACCGGTTTTAGCCACGAAGATGTAGATTAAGGAGAAAGCAGATTCTCGGCATCAAAGGCGAGATGCTGCGAACACTAAGTACAAATAATTTGTGAAATGCATCCAGATGCAATAAAAACCAAAAATGATAATAATGACACTAATAACACAGTCAAAAGTAATCATACTGATCCCCAGTCTCAGCCCTCACACATTGTCCAAGCAAATGCAAGATTTCTGTAATGAAATCTTTTATGATTAATTAAACAATCAAACTCTAGTAGTAAGCAAGTGACAAACACTCGACCGGCGCCCCCCCCCTCTGGAACGGCAGAGTGTCGTGGTCGGCCGCCGTGGTGCTTCGGGTCTGAGTCCCCCCCCTCTGGAACGACAGAGTCTGTCGTGGTGTGCCGGCCAGGTTGGTTCACAACATGTTCGCTGACTCCCCCCCCCCTCTGCAACGACAGAGTGTGAGACTCGGATGTGTTGGTCTCGTATGGGTTGACGTGACCGACCGCCTAGGTTGACGTGGCCGACCGCCTAGGTTGACGTGGGCGACCGTCTAGGTTGACGTGGGCGACCGTCTAGGTTGTCGTGGATGGTGAAATGGCTGCCAGATTCGGATTCAGCGTAAAATTCTGCATCGGTAGGGTGAGTTTCAAGGCAATTGGCGAGAAAAATTTTTTCTTCAAAATTTTAACAGAGTTAGAATTTGGGACGTTTTGGTGTGTAGCGCCCAAACGAAGCATCGGATGAGAAAACGGAGGCCAGATTCGGAATCTACGTGAAATTTTGGGTTAGGAAGGATGTTTCCAGCGAAATCGGAGAGAAAAAATTTTCACTGACGTCCCCCCCCCCTCTGGACAGCTTGCTTCGATTTTGGCTTCCAGTGGACGGATTTTGTCGTGCGATAGCTCGTTTGAAAGCTAAGAGTGAGACAAATTCAGTGAAAGAATCGGCTTGTTCCTATCTGTCTTCGTTTAGATGTGAGACGCCATTTAAGATTTTGGGACATTGGCGAAAAACGACAGAGTTAGATTTCGAATCAGCTTGATGTTATTGTCCAATGAGGATCATCATCCAATGAGAATCAAGCATTTCTTTATAAATAGCGAGCCTTCCACAGTGAGAATCATTCCATCGTTGAATTGTACGAGTGACGGACGCACATTTTCTCTCTCTCTAGTTCCCTGTTCTATTATCCAACTAAAATGGTAAGTCGCTACTTCCCTCCCTCTCCTCCCTTGAACGTAAACTTAATACAATCTTTTTTCATTTTCAGGCATCTACTCCATCTGCTGCACTAGTAGGACAAAATGGCGGTCAAACGTTACAAGGTTCGCTACGGTCAGATCATCTACAACTGAGGCCAGTGGAAGAAACATCCAAGGTACATAATCCTACACCGCTACAGCGTAAATTTAAACAAGCCTTGCGTTATGATGATCATAGCGTAGTACTCCAAACGGGAATGCTCCCTTCCACGGATGTCAAGATAATGCACAATCAGTATGGGGACTACATACTGATCCCCGTGAGTCCGTACATTCGCCACCAACTTGATATTATTGAGGAGTACGTGACATTAAATATGGACATTCCTACTCCTCTTGCTCAAGAGTGGAAGGCGAGAGATGACAAGGATACTCCCTATAGAAAGATTTGGGATGGTAATCACATTTGCCTACCGGTATCACATTGGTGTACTTACTATAAGAAGGAGGGAGATCATTCAATACCCATCAGATGTGATGAGCTCGGAGAAGGTACTTGGGATATCCTTTTCAAAGTGAATGGGCTATATTATGGTCGACACAAGGATAATAAAATAGCCTCTCTCTCCATGCATATGGAATCCATCCTATATATTCCGAAACCACCCAACGTGGACGACATAATTGATCAAATCCTTAACAGCAGTGGTACGAAGCGCAAGTCGGAGAAGAATGCTACATCAAAACGCAAATCAAAGAAGGAGAATTGCTAGTCCTTTCCTAACTCTACCCTATGACAATTCGCTTATGTGCTTTGAGTGTCGTAGACGTGGTCTTATTAGATACATTTTACTTCTTCGTTGCCATCATATCATTTGTGTATTTTGTCGTGAAAAGCATCGATGTAATTCTTCATTTTGTAATATGTTATAGAACGTTTCCTTAGATGTGTAAATTTCCGTTTTAGGCTTCTATCATCATTTTTATGGATTGTGAGGGTGAACCTGTACAGGAGCTCAGTGCTATTGCTATGAACAATTGGACATATCAGATTGTTAGTGTCTATCATCAACATGCCAACTGCGATCCCAATGTTGATCAATGGGCGAGAAGACACATTCATGGACTTAATCTGAAATATTTGCAAGACTATGGCTTTTCTTGTGAAAGTGCTCTTCTTATTGACTTTAAACGATGGTTAGCTGCTTTCAATGTTATACGCATCTTTTGTAATAATCCTGGTAAGGAGAGGAAAGTATTTCCCAATCTAATCATTGATGATATTTTGCTCCCGCCTTGGGATAGTAGAGTGAATCAACATTATCATGAAGTCACGAAACGTTTTAAGGATTTGTGTGTTCCTATTTTGTCTGTTCGTTGTAGTAGCTACGTTCATAACCAATGCTTCTTTCCTCCTTACCTCAACACTGCCAAAGTCCTGTATGGTTATCATTGCTCGCTGTATGATAGTTATCAGCTGTATCTATTTTATCTCTTTCAAACCATTGATTTATAATGCATGCTTGTTACCGTTATTCAATAAATGTTACTATGAGAAGAGTTGTTGTTTTCATGCAATGGATGGGTTAGTTAAAGGGCGATCATGTCTTTCTCAAACGACTGCGGAACATTACGTTTTCATAGGCAAAGTTTAAAAGGAGCTGTTCAAGATTATGTGATAAATTTTCATAAAGATGAGACCGACATCGAAGCAGTGGTCGATGATGCTAGCACTCTATTTCTAGAGTTAATGAATACATTCTCTGATAGCATTGTCATGGCGCGATTAGTTGCGAAAATTAAGTTTAGTCATTTTGGAAAGGAAGAGGTGGAAAGTCGCTCTTTCCATTTTGCTTCTTATTCAATGGAAGTGGTAGATCACCCCGAAGAATTTTTTAAAAGACATATGATAAAAATTGCTGAACGTCTTAACGCATTTAACCATCATGGTAGCAGTCTAGTGATTGAAGCGATTTCAGATATTCACATTCAACTTTCCATAAAGAAAAATTGAAAATGCAGTGGTACTTGATTGTAGCACAACTGGTTTTCGAGCTATGTCTGCTCACTCTCGAAGTATATTCCTTCTGTACATGCGTCTATTATTTAGAAAAGGCTAGCAAATTCATATCTTCAAAAAGACTTGCTATAGACATCAGTAACGGTGAAAACTATGTGTTGCGATGTATGTAAGCGAAAGGATGGAAATGAAAAGCGCATCTTCAAGAGATGTAAGCATGCTTTTTGTCAACGCTGTTTCATACGTAATTGCATTCAACTTTGCCAATGTAACCACTGTGACATTGCTCATTTCGAGTGTCACTTATGTCGCAATAGTTAGTACCTATGCAAATGTGGTAAAGATAGGTTTTAGCAAAGACTAACACGGAAAATGGCGAAACGTAAAATGACGAAACGTAAAAGTCAAAAGTTTTCTTCAGCCATTCAAGCTCTCCGACGAATGAAAGCAAATCAGCGATACAATGCTATACGACATGCTAACGATAAATTCATTTGTGAAATTATTTCTCATGTGAGGAAGTTGAGGACGAAGAAATTAGCGCCAAAACAACGAAAGTTACTTAAGCGATATGCTACGAAATTGCGTTTCATCTCCAATCCTAAAGTCGCCCTTCAAAGAAAGAGGAAAACTCTAACACAAAAGGGCGGTTTCCTTTCAGCAATACTTCCAATGATAGCTCCTGCCGTGGGCAACCTATTGGGAAATATCTTTGGCTCTAAGCGTTAATTATGCAAATGTTGAGTCTCAAAGTAATAAAATGGATTTCAGACTTCAATGTGATAAAGTTCTGACTGTATCAGGTCCATCTCATGCAGGTAAAACTGTTTTCACGCTGAATTTATTGGATAAAAGAAGGGAGTTGTTTAAGGAACCTATCAATCGAGTGATTTGGTGTTATGGTATTTATCAACCGTCGCTGTTTCAGGAATTGCAAAGTCGCAACTTTATTCGACATGAAGGAATTATTCCAGTGGATAAACTTCAGTCTAATGATGTTGTTGTATTGGATGATTTATTAAAAGAAAGTAAGAATTCAAAAGATGTTACAGATATGTTCACTCGCGCAGCACACCATAAAAGGTGTTTTATCATCTATATTACACAAAATTTGTTTCCTGATGGAAAAGAAGCTCGTACACGAAACCTGAATACACACTATTATGCTATTTTCAAGAATCCGCGAGATAAAAGTCAATTTGAAATTTTAGCGCGACAAGTTGCACCCAGAGGATCAAAAGCCTTAATTGAAATTTTTCAAGCAGCTACTGAAAAACCATACGGTTACTTATTCATTGACTTTACGCAAGAGTGTCCGGAAGAATTTAGATTTCGAAGTGATATTTTGAAAACTCCCATGATTATCTACAAACTATGAGTTCTTATTCTCGCATGATTGTTATTCCTCAGGATGAATATGTACAATTGACTGCCATGCAGCAAGTAAAGCAACCTCTTGCAAATCAAATGTATAGGAAAGAAATAGATTATCAGCAAAATGTTCACATCAAAGATCCACATCGTGCTGTATTATTACAATCGGAAACTGTTGAGCAATTGAAAAACTTGAAGAATAAGATGCGTGACTCTGTATCGACTGCTACACCTTTAGCATCTCGCGCACATGCCATATCTCTTTTCAACAGTATTGAACCCATCTCAATGTAAATGATAGAGGAGAAATCATTACAGATGAAAATAAAGTGATTGATGCTTCACGTTATGAAGACTTGATTCAGTATGCGACACGTAGAAAGCGCCGTCAGGGCTATGTTCCACCTGGTTGGTCATACTTTCTTAAACTATTGAAAAAGCATAATGTGCCAAAATTTGCTTTAAATAATGAGACATTGAAAGAACTTGATTCAACAGTGGCTACTACTCCAATGCTTCAGGCGATGAAAATGCCAACAAATTGGTTTAAGACGTCACCTGCTACATCCCCTCCCACACTCACTAAGCAAACAAGAGGAAGAACTCGACGTAGATCTACATCGCCACTAAAACTGGTAAAAGGAAAACGTAAAACAGCTCCTCCTAGGAAATACATGTTCTCAGACTATTAATATGAAGCAGATGTGTTGCTTGCCATGTAATGAGCCGCCAGAGGTGAATGTCGTTGTCACTTGCACTTGCTGCGCCAGCTCTCATAATGAAACCCCTAAGCAATGTGAACACGATCGCAAAACCGCTAAAGCTAAATGCTGCAGTTGTTGTAAATGTAGAAAGGCAAGAAAGAAAAAAGATGAGAAGGAGGAAAAAGAGTCAGCCGTCATCGACTGAACGTTTGAAGTCAATCTATTATGATGTAAAACATCCGGCAGGATTTGCATCTATCAAGAAATTATCAAAAGCGAGTGGTCTTCCACAATCACAAGTGAAACGATGGTTAAAGGGTCAGGCTACCTATACACTCCACAAACAAGCGAAAAAGAAGTACCGCACCCGCCATTATATTGTTCATGACATCGATGAACAGTGGCAAGCAGATTTGTGCGATGTTGCCTCCATTTCAAAACATAACTCGGGCAATAATTTTATTTTAACCGTCATTGATATTTTCTCGCGTTATGCGTGGGCTCAACCTTTAAAAACTAAGAAGGGAAAGGAGTAGCAAAAGCATTCCAAACAATTTTTCGAGAAGGTCGCATTCCAAAAAGAATTCAGAGTGATCAAGGAAAAGAGTTTGAAAATCAGCATGTGACAAGATTATTTGAGAGGCATGACATTGAGTTGTTTAGTGTAAAGAGCGCTTATAAAGCTGCACTCGTTGAACGTTTTAATCGCACATTAAAAATCGCTTGTGGCGACATTTTACTGCCAACTTGACACAAAATTGGACAAAGGTTCTACAAGATACACTCCATGCATACAATCACTCTATCCATCGTTCTATTGGACTCAGACCAGTAGATGTAAATGCTGACAATGTAGATAAAGTGCGCGAATCATTCCAACGTAAACGCACTCATGTGAAAAGTGATGTGAAAATTGGCGATAAAGTTCGTATCTCAAAAGTGAAAAGTGTTTTTGCTAAAGGGTACCTTCCGAATTGGACAGAGGAGGTATTTACAGTATCAAGGATTAATCAAAAAGACTCTCCGACCACCTACAAGTTGAAAGATTACGATAATGAAGAAAATGAGGGTAGCTTTTACCGCGATGAGATTGAGGTAGTCACTGAAAGTGAAACATAGTTGGTAGAGAAAATCATTCGATGTAAAAAACGGCAAGGTGAAGAATGGTGTCTTGTTAAATGGACTGGTTATCCTTCAAGTATGAACTCTTGGATGCGTCGTGCCGACATCTTTCATCTAAGTGATCGACAGTGATTCATGCAAAGTTGTAACTAACAATGTTTAGGGTTTGAGCTATGAATCCAACTGCCTCATTTTATTCACGACCCTCCTATGTAAGTGGCGGAGGACAAATTTACATCGGTGCTCGCCGCCAACGTGGAGGTAGCATACTTGGTGCACTGAAATCTGTTGTAGCACCTCTCATATCCAATGTCGGTAGATCTTTAAAACGAAATGTTTTAAGTAATGCCGTTGGCTTTGCTGGTGATGTTGCTAGTGATCTTTCCAGAGGTAGAAGTTTTAAGAGCAGTTTGTTGAATCGTGGGAAGGAACGCGGTTTAAAAACATTGAAGCAGACCATTGCTGGTGTTACTCAAGGAAAGAATCACCTAAACGAATGAATAAAGGAAGGAGGAAACATCGCGGAGCTGGTAAGGTGCGATCTTCAGTCAAAAGGCATTCACGCAAACGTCGCAGAGGCTCTAATCATTCATCAGGCGCTAAACGACGACGCTGCTATAACTTCTAATCATGGAGTGTAAAACTCCGGTTTTTGTTTGTTCGATCAACAAGCCATACAGACAGATATTCTTAGTTCAAGTATTGTAGATTATCATCCTCGAACAGCTGAGAATGCTGGCCCCATTGAATTTGTTATTCCTGGTGGTAGTGATGACTACATAGATTTGAGTTATGCGATGCTTGATTTGAGGTTTAGAATTCAGCAAGCAGATGGAACTGCTATTGACGATGCACATAAAGTTGGACTGAACAATTTACCATTGACTACATTACTTCGTGATGTTTCTCTAACGATTGGAGAGCAGCAAGTGGAAGGTGGTCAAAGCGATTATCCCTATAAATCATATTTCAATCATGTATCACAGTTTCATCCAGCAGCACAAAAAAAGTCTATGGAAGCCATGGGATGGTACAGAGATGAAGCAGGAAAATTTGATGTTGAAACAAACAGTGGCTTTGTAAAGCGATCTGCTATGATTAAAGATAGTAGAGTATGTCAGCTATATGGTCCGCTGAATTTAGACTTCTTTAGACAGTCAAAGTTTTTACTGTGTAATACCAGCATGCGACTCAAGCTGACATTGAATAAGCCTGGATTTGCGCTGAATGCATTTGCTAAAGTTGACAATTTTAGAATTCATGTGGAAGATATTGCACTTTACATTCGTCGAGTAGTACCGAATCCAAGTGTCATTAGAGGGCATGCTGAAGGCCTTAACCGCCAAAATGCCATTTACCCCATTCAGCATACAAAGCTTCTCACCTTTACAATTCCGAAAGATCAAAAGAGTTTCATGAAAGATGGCCTCTTTCCATCGGAAGCACCGAAGCTCCTCATGGTGGCAATGGTTGAAAATGATGCATTTAATGGTAATATAAAGAAGAATCCTTTCAATTTTAAACACAATCAGTTAAGTGAAATTGCTTTACGTGTAAATGGTGTGAGTCATCCTGGTCCACCCTACAAACCAGATTTTGCTTCAGATCAATTTATGCGCAGTTATGTTGATTTTATGGATGTTTTTGGCTTTTACAATACGGATGACACAACGGACTGACTATGAAAGAGTTTAAGAGTGGATATACTATTTATGCATTTGATTTGACTGCTGACAGCGATATTAGTGCACCCTATCGTCAAGCGAACGTGCCTCATAATATTCGTTTGGATTTAACGTTCAAAAGAACACTACTGAGACGATCAATGTATTAATTTATGCAGTCTTCGATTCAAATATTGAAATTACAAAGTATCGTGACGTGATTCTTCAGTATAATCGTTAATGAGTTGGTTGACTGCTGACGATATTAAGACTAAAGTGCAGCGTAATGCAGACGAAGCGACGTTGAAAGCTTTCGATAATGTCTATTCACTCGATACCTTACCACCTGGAGTAAATCACTATCCCATCTTTATTGTGGTAAACACTCATTCACAGAATTTAGGCGGTGAGCATTGGAAAGCGATCTTTATTGGAGAAGACCGACGTGGTGAACTATTTGACTCTCTTGCTCAACCTCCAAATATACCAACACAGCAGTGGTTGAGAAAACATACGCGTCAATATCAGCGAAATGAACGCATACTACAACATCCACTTTCATCAACGTGTGGTGCTTTTGTACTGTACATCATCTTAAAACGTTTACATGTATCTCGATTTGCATCTATTATTCAAAACTTTTCATGTAATCCATCCTCTAATGAAAAAATGATTTGTAAGTTCTATCATGATTTGAAATAAAAACATCATGTTGGAAAAAAAATTGTTTTTATTTTACAATCCGCTGGGTACGTACATACTCAATGAGATAGTCTAGGATCATATTTGCTTGTTCATGAGATTTTAGTCCAGTAATGATCACTTTACTATTATGAAAGATTGCCACATGCACAGGCAACCAACAACTAATGAGAGCGGCAGGAAAAAGTTCGGGTTCATAACACAAACTGTAACTGCTGGTACGAATCTTCAAAAATGATAGACTGTCACTCAATTGAGTAGAGATCACCATATTGTCCACAGTCAGATTCGACATCACACACCTCTCCCTCTTCCATATCCGACGTAGTAGTCTTTGTAGCTCTAAGCGCATTGACTGCGCCGATGAATGAGAAAGGGCGCCGAGAATCTGTACAGTCCCTTTGGGATAGACTGAGTAGGAGAGTTGGAAAGTAGAGTAAAAGAGGAGAGTAGATGGAGAGTTTAAAGAGTTGAAGTGTAAGCGGTTAGGTAGAAAGAAGAAAAGAGTGTTAGAGAGTGTAGAAGAGAAGAAGAGTTAAGAGTAATAGAGGAGTAGAGGAGATAGATGAGAAGATGAAAGATGAGGAAAAGAGAGATAGAAAAAGGAGTTTGAGAACGTTACGAAGAGTGTAAGTATGGGAGAAGTGATAAGACAAAGAGAGGTATAGAAGTAGAGTTAAGAGAGAGTAGTAAGAGAATAAGAAAGAGTAGTAGAGATAGATAGGTGGATGAAGATTTTAAAAGAAAGTGTAAAGAGTAGAGAGAGAAGGGGTAAAGAGTTGACTGAAGCAATGGAAGAAAGAATAGTAAGAAGTGAAGTTTGAGAGATACAGAGTTCTAGAAGAGATAAGAGGAAGGAGAGTAGATAAGACAAGAGAGAAGAGTGAGAGGAGTTAGATGTTAGAAAATGAGTACAAGATGTAAGATAGAAGAGAGGTGGAGATTGAAACAGAGTAGTGAAGAAATAGAGTAGAGTTAGAATAGTAAAGAAAACGAAAGAGTAGACAATTGAAAGAAGAGAGGCTAGAACGAGCTAGAGTTAATAATAAAGATGAAAAGAGAGATGATTGAAGAGAGTAGAAGAACAGAGTTTAAGAGAAGAAGAGACGAAGAGTTATAGAGGGAGAGATGTTTAGTGCTGGAGAAGAGGTAACAATAGAGAAGGGACAGTGGAGTAAAGCTTAGAAGGAGTTTAGATAGAGTTAAGAAAGAAGTATAAGAAAGATGTGCAGTAACAGAAGAGAAGAGAAGAGAAGATCAGAGAGATGTTTACGAGTTAGAGCGGTGACGAAGCGGAAGAGATAGATTTTTATGACAAAAGGAAGAGAAGAGTAGAATGTTCCAGAGTTTAGCAAGAAGAGAAGAGAGAGTTGAAAAGAAATGTAGTTAAGTAGAGAAGAGAGATAGAGGGGGAGATTGGAAGATTAAAAGAGGAAACAGATAAGAAGGAGTTGAGAGTAAAAAGACAGTAGAGAGAGGACACGTAGAGTTAAAGGGATAGAGAGGCAAGATTTCAGTGTTGTGGGAAGATCTAGAGGAGAAGATGAGAGTTAGAGGAGTTGAGAGAAAAGAGAAGAGAGAGATTGTATAGAGTGATGAGTTCTTAAGAGTATAAAGAAACTAGGATAGTTTGAAGACAGTGAGTGAGGGTAAAGGAGTAAAAGAAGTGTTTAAGTAGTAGAGGTTAAGAGAGAAGATAGGAGAGATAAGAGGAGCAGTCATAGAGGGGGTGATGAGACACTGTATGGTAAGGTGAGGAGAGATTTAAGTGTGAGAGAGTCAAAGAAAGGTGAGAAGAGCTCAGAAGCAGAAGACGGTATGTAGTGGATTGATAGAAAAAGAAGAGCAAGAAGAAGATAAGACAGAAGAGAGATAGACGAGGAGAGAGAAAGGAAAGAAGAAGAGACAGAGAGTTGTTAGAGTTTTTAAGAGTGAGAGACTAGAATGATACAGAGTAATAGATGATAAGTAGAGTAGATTTAAAGATAAAATATGAGAGTTAGATGGAGCAAGACTAGTTTCAAAAGGAAGTTGTTAGAGTTATGTGAGTAGTAAGAGAGTTGTTTTAATAGCTCAGAAAGATAACATGGAAGAGTAAGAGTTAGAAAGAAAACTAAAGAAAGAAATAGAAAGGTTTAAAGAAGAGGATGGACGATGTTGAAAAGTGGAAGTAGTTAATGATATGAGGTTTAGAGTGATATGTGAAAGACGTGTAGAAGAATTATAGTAGAAGAGAAGATCATGGTGGGAATGAGAGAAAAGTGTAGAAAAGAAATGAAGAGAGAGAGTAGAGCGTGTTAGAGAGTAAAGGTTTTAGAGTTAAAGGTAGTAGAGGAGAACAGAAAGTAGAGGGTTAGGCAGAGGAAGAGAGGAGGAGTCAAAAGAAGTTGTAAGAAATAGAAGAGTTAGACAGGAGTAGAATAGAAAGAGTAGTGAAGAGATGAACAGAACGAGAGATGTAGAGAGTGTTTGAGATAGAGCAAATAGGGAAAGAGTATTAAAAGGAAAAGAAAGCAGGTAGAGGGCAGTAGATAGGTTAGTGTTTAAGAGAAGATGTGAGAGAGAGAGTTGGCGAGAGTTAAATAGAAGTAAGATAGTTGGTGAGAAGAGTGAAAGAATAGAGGAGAGTTTTTAGGAAAAGAGAGAGTAAGAGGTAGAAGAGAGATGAAGCTAAGTAGTTTAAGAGTTGAGAAGAGTTTGGGAAGTTTTAGACGTATTTAGAAGTTTCAGAGTTGAAGAGAGAAAAGATAGTAAAAATAAGATTTAAAAACTGAAGACAGAGATAGAAAAGATGAGAGTGTTAAGATATGAGTAGAAGTAGTAAGTGGAAATGAGAGAACGAAGAAAAACTGAAAGAGTAAGATAAGAGAAGGAGAGAAGAGGATAGGAGGTTATACAAAGTAAAGACTTAGATGAGAGAAGAGTGCAAGAAAGGAGAGGAGTAAGAGTTGTAGTTAGGTTCAAAGAAGTAGAAGTAGAGTTAGAGAGAATGATGTTGAAGAGCAATAGTTAAAAGTAGAGAGAAAGAGGAAGATCTTAGTTTTAGAGATAAAAGATGAGTGAGTAGATGAGTAAGAGAGTTTAGATTTTACATGAGTAGAGAGGAAGAGAAGAAGAGTTACAGAAAAATGACGTGGAAGAAGAGAGAGTTGTTTGAGAAAGAAAGATAGATAGAGTTGAGAAGAGAGAAGCAGAGTTGAGTGTGAAGAGTTTCAGAGAAGTATTATAGGAAAAGAGTAGGAGAAGAGGTTAGACAAGAAGAGTAAGAAGTAGTAGAGTTAGAAGAGATGAGTAAAAAGTGGAAGAGTAGTCGAAGAAAGGAAAAGAATAGAATAGAGAGATTAGAAAGATTTGAGTAGAGGACGAAAGAGGTTAAAAAAAGATTATTAAATAAGTAATGTGAGAAAAGGAGACTTATGAGAGGTAGATTTATGAAGGAGAAGATTAGGAAAGAAGAAGCTAAGAAAAGATGTATAGAGAAGAAGATAGAGTTGAAGAAGAAATGAGAGAGTTGATAAGAGTTGAAGAGAAGGAATAGAGTTGTGGAGACGTAGAAAGAAAAGAATGGTTAATAGGAAAGATGAGAGTTAAGAAGATTAGAGAAGAAAGGCGAGACGAATGTAAGAAAGAAGAGAAAGATGGTCTTATAAAGCATCGAAGAGTGAGTTAAGAGAAGAAAGAAAAAGAGTTTAAAGAGAGAGAGAGAAGAGAGTAGAGTTGACAAGAAAAGAAAGATGAGAGTAAGGAAGAGAAAGAGAATAGAGTAGAGGAGAAAAAGTAAAAGAGGACAAGAGCTAGAGCGGAGCAGAGGTTAGTGCAGAAGATAAGTAGGGTTTAGAGTTTCAGATGAGGAGGCAGAGTAAGAAGAAGATTGTCAATAAGATTGAAAAGAGAAAAGAAAGTTAGAGTTGTAGGTAGAAGAGAGATTGCGAGATGAGAGCAAAGAGTTTAGAGTGTTGAAGATAGAAGAGAGGTTGAAAGGAGCGTTGAAGAGATGAGTTGATAGAGGAGAAAGAAGGAGTTTAGAAAGAAAGAGAAAAGGAGGGTCGAGTAGAAGATGATAAAGAGTTTATGTGTTAGTAAAGATAAGTCTTAGAAGATGAAAGAGTAGATGATGTATCGTGTTAGACAAAAGATGAGACGAGGTTAGAAGAGAGAGTAGAGGTAGAGAGAGGGGCAGAAGGTGTGAAGAATATAGAAAAGAGTTGAGATAGAGAGAAGAGAGTAGAAAGAAAGAGTTAAGAGAGCAGAAAAGGTAACGAGAAAAGGAGGAAAGAGAGATAAAAGAGGAAGAGTTGAAAGATAGTGTGAGGAGTAGATGAGAAACGATAGAAGTGTAAGATAAGATTAGAGTAGATAGGGAGTTAAGAATTTGGAGAGAAGATAAGAAGAAAAGTACTGAAGTAGGTGATGAAAAGAAGAGTGAATTGAGAAGGGGAAATATAGAGTAGAGAGAGTGAAGGAGTTCAGATAAGGAAAGAAGATGAGAGGTTTAAGAAAATAAGAGTTAAAGAGTTAGAGTTTGATAGATTAACAGAGTAGGGAGTTTCAGGAGAGTTGAGAAAGAAAAAGAAAGCAAGAAGAGTAGAGACGGATATTGAAGAGAGCGAAGAAGCAATGAGTAAGAGAAGAGGATGACAGACGACAAGAATAAAGAATAAGTAGTAGTAGGAGGAGAAAGAGAGTAGAAGAAGATAGAGAAAGAAAAGATGAAGTAACGAGGAAGATAAGATGTAGATAGAAGAGAGGAAGAAGTATAGAGAGAGAAAGAGTAGAGAAGAATAAGAGTTTAAGATTAGAGATAGGAGTTAAGTTAAAGAGAGAGGTAGTTAGATAAGAGTTTGAAAAGTGAGATGGTAGAGAGGAAGATGAAGAGGAGAAGGAGAAAGAAAAGTGACAAAGTAAAGTTTCTGTTGTAGGAGAGAAGAGTAGTAAAAGGAGTTGAAGTGATAAGAAAGTGAGATGAGAGTTGTAAGGGAGCAAGAGTTTTGAAGAGTTAGATGGTTATAGAATAGGAGAAGTAAGAGAGAGTTTGGTGAGTGTAGATTAAGAGTAAGGAGAGAAAAAGAGTGAGAGTAGAGAGAGTGAAGTAGAAAGATAAAAGATGAGAGTTAGAGAATTGAGATGAGACAAGAAGAAAGAAGAAGAGAGGGAGAGTAGTAGATTAAGATGAAGAAGAAGAGGTTAGTAAGAAGTAAAGAGAGAATGGTACTGAGAGTTTTCAAGATTGAGTTGAATGTAGAAAGAAAGAGAAGAGGAGAAAAAGTTAGAGAAAGATGAGAAGTGAGCTAAGAAGACGAGAAAAAAGTAGAAGTGTTAGAAAGATGAGGTAGAGTTAGAGTTTAAAGACGAGGAAGGAGGAAGAGAGAGTTAGAGTGAGGAGAGTAGAGATGTGCAGAGAGTAGATAGGTACGACGGAGGAAGAAAAGTAGAGTATGAGAAGATAGAGATTAAGACTTAGTAAGAAGGAGTTAGAGTTTGATGGAAAAGGAGGAGGAGAGTGAAGAATAGAGTTGAAGAAGGAGTTAAAGAGCAAGGGATAGAGAGATTAAAAGAATGATATAAGATAAGAAAGATGAAGATAAGGGAGTAGAGAGAAAAAGATAGATAAGAAAGAGAGAAGAAGAGAAGATAGACCGAGTGCAGAGAGAAGTGGTTCAGAGTTGAAAAGGATATGACCTAGACAATGCAGATAGGAAGTAAGAGGTGAGAGAAAGAGAGTTTAGGAGTTAAAGAGTTAGGTAGAGATGAGGAAACGGTATTAAAAGATATGAGGTGAGCAGAGAGAGAGAAGTATAAGAGTTGTTAGCGAGAAAGAGGTAAGAGAGAGAAGGGTAAAGAAAGAAGTAAGTACAAAGTAAAGAGAGGATGGAGAGCTAGTAGTAGAGAAATGTGTAGAAGAGTAGGATCATAAGATGTTATATGGGAGAAGAAGAGTAAGTTCAATGGAGAAAGTTTGAAGTAGTAGAAAAGAAGAGCTTAAGGAAGAGGAGGTAAAGAGGAACGAAAGCGATGAGAGTGAAAGAGAGTAAGAGTAAGTGTTTAGGAGAAGAAAAGTTAGTGTAGTGTTAGTAGATAGAAAAAAGTGTAGAAGATGCAGGAGTGATAGATTGAAAGAGGAGGAAGGGGGGAAGAGATGTTAGAGGGGAGATGCTTATAGAGAAGAGAAGAAAAAGATGAAAAGAAGCAAAGAAGAGAGAGAGAAATGAAGAAAGAGAACGAGAGAAGAGAAGACGAGATTGAAGAAGGACGTAGAGAAAGAGTTAAAAAGAGAGAGAGAAAAAGGAGATAGAAGAAGAAGATGAGACAGAGTAAGATTAAAAAAGAGAGTAGAAGAATTGAGAGAGTTTTAAGAGTAGAAGAGTTTTAGTAGAGTTTAGATAGTATTAGAGTCGAGAGTCAGAAGTAAGAGATGCAAGAAGGAAAAGGAGGGATGATAAGAGTTGATGAAAGAAGAAGAGAGTGTGCAGAGCTGAGAAAGATAAGTAGTGAGTGAAGATTCCGTGAATTGTTCATCTTCACCACTAAACATTTGAGGACGGCCCGGGTAATACTTGCTGTTTGGAAGCTGTTGGCGTATGTTGTGAGATCGATTTTGGTGTAGAGTCTGAAGCGACGGGAGAATGTTGACGATGGTGTAGCGATGGCGCTTCATGATGAAAGAATGAGTAAATTGAGCGATGTACCTTCCTTTTATACTTTTCCCAACTACCTTGATGAATGTGAAGTTAGTATGAAGAGTTGGAATGATAGAGTTGAATTCGCCGATTGTTGACGCGCAGCCAGATGCGATTTCCAATACGTGAATGTCTTTTCATATAGAAGTATTTCAAGTCCTTCATGATATGATGTAGAGATTGAAAATGACGATAAGATAAAGCAAACTCTCTTCTCTACATTTCCAGTTTGAATCTTTGAAATAGACGTTTCGATCATGATCCGTTTCAATACGTTGTAGGGAATCTAATTTCCAACTCATGGTGCGTGGTACATATCCTGATTAAGATTTGCATAGTAGGGCGATGAACTCACGACGAATAAATGTCATGATGGAGCGATGTATGTATATTCTATTACTGTCTCCCAATTGGTTTTGCGAAATGAGAAACAGTTTGCGGAATGAGAATGGTAGATTTGAATTTCATTTCTGTAATGTAGAAGCCAAACTTGATCACCCAAGGAGATGAATCTTAATGTTTCAAAATATTCCAAATCCCTCATGATATCATTGAGGTTGACAAATTGTCGCCATGTTAATGTAATTCCTCTTGATGTATGACCATGAGAATTTTGAAATGTACGTTTCCATCACGATCAACTCTGATATATTGTAGAGAGTCCAAAATCCTGATATGCAAAGTTGCAGATTAGCAATATAAAAATGTCGTTTTATCATATTTTGCTTAGCAATGCGGCTACAAAGAGATTTACTAGTAATCGAGCCGCACTCTTTTCTACTCCCATTGATCATGCACAACAGCTAAATGGGAATTGGGAAGTGGGTGTCACTCAACTTGTTTATAGCAACTGTGTCTATACTTTTGATCATGAGGTGATGACTATTAATATGAGGCGTACAGCTGCTTATCAATGTGAAAAGGGGTGCCGAGTATACATTCCACAGTGGTCAAAGAAAGATCTCTTATCATGTAAAAGTTTTTTGTGTATATATGATTTCTTGAATAAGCGGTGTAAACATATTGTCCAATTTACTCCGCACAATGATGATTATAATTATGTACATCATGTAGTTGAGAAAGATTGGATTGTTGGTTTAAGTCCAAGTTTAAGAAATGATTTAGGCTACCTCGCTAGCGCTTAACAAGCTATGATAATTTTAACGTTAATTACCACATAAGTGGTCATAAACAGTTATATATCGAGAGGGAAGCTTATTATGTAGATCTTATTCCAAGAAAATGAGAAGACGTTGGTGAAGAAGATTGTGATTAAGCCAAGAAAGACAAACATGACTCCTGAAACATTATTGAAGAGAAATTTAATTATCTCCTTCGAGTTGATGGTAAACAAGTGGCAACATTGACTTATATCAAATCATCTAATCATATTGCAATAAGCAAATTAAATGATGATGATCTAGTATTAGTTTGTTCAAAAGATTTTCATCAGTTCTTACGACATCGTTCTGCAGCTGTTCATGGAAAATCTGATATGCAACATTTACCATGTGAAAGGCCAAGTCAATTTGATACAGAATGGGCCGTATCTTTATACAGAAAGTGTGTAGAGCCTTTAGGTGGTATCTTACATGAAACAAGAGTGTTGATGCCTCGCATTATTACTTCGGTTAAATTGGTTGTAGATTATTTAAATGAAGTGATTAATGAGCAACATATTTCATTTTCTGAAAATGAAGGTACTTTGTCTCTCACTATAAATGGAAAAGGTATTGAACTAATTATGGATAAAACTCTAATGGACATTTTGGGTTTTGATCAAAATATCTTTAAAAGTGGTACTGTAACCAAAGCTAGCGCAGACCTGTCGCTATCGCGTCGTATTAACTATTTTCAGATATATTCCAATATTGGTGAAGATGTACGTGTGGGAGATGTTGAAGCTCCATTGCTAGCAATGATACCAGACCAGCCAAAAAGCTGCAGTATTTTATCTGAGCATACTTTCAAGAAAGTGCATTATACAAAGCTGAAATCAAACTACATCCCACAAATTGATATTGCCATTTATGACGATGCTGGTGCGTTGATTCCTTTTCATAAAGATGCTTTTGTGACAAGTATTACACTCCATTTCCGAATGAAGAGAGTTAATGCAAAAGTATGCTATATATTTTTTCCAATGTGAATAATATGGAAAGTGAAAATAAGGACTCGTTTCTAATCTACTTGCCCAGTAATGCTTCTATGAATAAATTTCCCAAAAATAAACCATCAGACTAATCGTGAGTAGAATTAAATCGCCCACTGCATTTAGAAGGTGAATGGGAGTGGTTGGCGTTTCTAGTATTTGCTATGATAGCAATATTCAGAATGTGAATTGATTTGGAAGAAATGATATTGACTCCTCGCACCCATGATGGAATAACGATGAATAATGCATTCAGTTTCCCATACAATTTAACATCAGATGGAAAGTGGAACTATGAATGGATTCAGATAAAATCAGATTTCTTATGAGCCATTTGGGAATGAGAAAATTATTAAGGCATTCAACAGTGGTAATACTTCCATCATGAAGAATAAAAATCAGAAGCTTATGAGTTTACTATCTATCATTGGAGTGGGAGACAGTTCCTCCGCTTTCATTCTTTTACTAAAGGTCTTACGCTGAGGTTGGATAGTGAATTCTATCCGCATCTTGGTTTTGGTCATGGACTACATCTAACGTCAATTGCTACTGCAAATGTTAGAAAAGTTTATTCAAATCGAATCAACAAATTTCATTATAGATTTAAAATATTTGATGAAGATGTTGTAGAATGCGAAGAACGCATCATTTTGAAAAAGCGTGGTGTTCAACCTTTATCACTTATTGAGTTAGTAAAACGATGGAATGAGACTGTGGGTAAGAAGTATGGAGAGAAAATTATGGCGTACAAAAATAATTTGGTTATTCAGAAATATAATGACAAACTTACAGTTTATTTCTCTCCAACCTTGCGTCATTTTGTAAGACATTATACACCTTTTATTGGAAGCGGTGTGGTGTAATGCTTCTCATGAATATCACACTAAAGCTGATTCAGTTAATGATGAATGGTGGGTGGACATCTATGGCGATCGCATCAAGGAAAATTTACCAGTCTTATGGAAGAATCTAAAGTTGCTATCAATATAATGCCGCGTCTATATCATACAGTTGAAAGCTTCATTCATGTAGTAAATCCTTATATACAACAGAAGTTGAAGCATGTGATGAAAAGTAAATATGATGTAAAGACACACCACATTTCGTTTTCAATTGAAAATCAACGCGTTGTTCTGAAACTGGGTGATGACATTCAATGTCAATTGAGTAAAAATTTGAAAAAAACTCTTTGGTTTTTCAATGCTACAAACAGTGTTTGCTGCTGCGCATACGATTGGTATAGAAACACCAATGACACTTGATAAACATGAACAGCAGCACCTTTACATTCAAAGTGATTTGATTCTACCTATTTCTGTTGGTGAGAAAAAAGAATACATTTTACGTGATTTCATTCATGATAAAGACGCTTCATATGGAATAGTCGAGAAGATGTTTGAATCTATTTTTCTATCATCCCGTCGTCAAACAAACTATACCCTCTATTGCTATCAAAATTACCAATGGTTTACAAGAGTGCATCCATGTGAAAGATACTAAATCCCTCATAACGTTAGTGTTTCGGAAAACAAAAGTGAAGTCATTGTGATATGTTTATTGAAATATGTACATGAATGTGAAGCAATAGACTTTATACAACATCCACTGAAAATATATACATGAGCGCACTTCAATAAACATTGTTATATACAAAAAGTCTTTTTACTTCGTGAAGGGTGGAAATATACAGGGATAGGAAAAATGTCTTTCAGTGGAAAAGTCATCACATGGGGAATGTACAGATGTGGACACATATTCACAAGGAAAAAACAATCTCATGCGATACATAAAACAACAATGTTTATCTACAGAAATCAACATCAAAATACTAAGTTAAGGATGATTATGCTAAGACGTCTCCTGAATGTGGTAGTGTGAGTTTAATTCTTTTGGGTGGTGGTATTTTTGTGTCAGGATGTCCATGTGGAAGAGATATGTTGTGTTCTAACCAGCACCTCTTATCCTCCCATGCTGAAAGCGCCCGTTTCCTAAAAGTATGAGTTTTGATCTCATGCGACTTAGATTTTAAGATTGTCATATTGACAAACGTTATATTTTTATTTCTATAGGCTTTCCTGAAATTCTTATGTTTCTTATTTTGCACAATGGATTTTGATATGCCTTTAGCGCGCTTAATGCTATCATCACTATCCTTTAATTTCATAGAATACATTTTTGGACGGAGGAGAATCATTTCATCTATTTCCTTCCCTGCTGTCTCATCCTTAAAGCAGCCAAGTTTTGCCTTATTTTTGATGGAGTAAGTAGAGTGGATGATCAGCAGGATAATTTGATGTATCAAAATATCTTTCCAAAGATTTTCCTACTTCATTGAAATTTAAATCTTTTTGAGTGGTAATACCTAAGAAGAAACTATCTGTATCACCACCCCCAAACAAACGAACCTCTTTTACGAGAGGACAGGTTTTAGTATTTTATAAAAGAGTTTGGTACATTTCAAGCTTAGAATAATCTAGTACAGCTTGACCAATATAGATGGGTTTGCACAACTCAACTTCAGATTTTATCATTTTAACACCTATAAGGTCCTCATCGATAATGTCTCTATCGATGAATAGAGGTGATGAGGTCAATTTGTGATACTTTTGATCATCATTAACTAGTTTGTAGTTTACGCGCTTTCTAACATCCTCCATCGTCTTACCAAATAGACTGTTGTTCTTATATTTATAAAAAATCTTTTTCAAAGTTATTTTGGGCTAGTGCACGTTTCTGGCTGTTGCTATCAATATATGGCTTGAGGAAGGCTTTCTGTCTAAATTTAATAATGCGGTGAACTCTTTTTAAAATCATACCCATTTCTAAATAAAATTTTAAGATGCTAAAGTGGACTAGATAGTTTTCTTTATCATACTGGGTGAGTAAAAGTTTGCGACAAGGCTTATAGTCGGGTTGTCCACATGATTCTAAATCTTTATGAAATTGTTTCATAAAGTCGGAAAACATATCTTTACTCACTTCACCTGATTCGGGTGCGAGTGGAAAATCTACGGTTTTATGTTTAATATTATTTGGATAGATTAGATCTATCTCAAAATAATATCCCCAATCACCTTCATCTGGAATTGCTAGTATGTTAGAAGGGTTGGAGAAATGTTGAATATCACTATCATCTAACCAGCTAAACTCAGAGTGAGGTAGCGGTTTGGATAATGAACTACCATACAAATTATTTTGGTCATAATACTTCAGATGAGTCTGGTCATTGCCTACTGTTTCAGATTTTAACCTATGTTTATTTACAAATGTGAGAGACCACCGCGAATTCCTCGCTCAAATAAATTATACATCTCTGGATCTTGTAAGAGATGAATGGTCTCACCAGTCATTTTAAAAGCAGACTTAAATGACATGGCTGGCAGACTGACAAAGTGGACGGGATCTAACTTATCTTCTTCTAATGCCACTCGTCGAAACTCCTGAAATACATCAGCCAGCAAAAATACATCTAACTTAAGGTAGGCAATCATATATTCGCCAAATGTATGGCAGTCAAATTTTATCCATGCATCTTGTGCATGATCATAATCTTCGGTCTTACATTCTGCGCCGGTCAAATCATTTTAAATTTATCTATGGGCGGAAGAGAAGTCTCGCCGAGTTTACTAATCGCATCAAAATATGCATATGGAAAGACTCCTTTCCGTGTGATGACTTCATCGGTTAGATTTGGGTATTGTTTCTTAAGATTTTGTGTTAGTGGAAGAGACTTTAGATTTTGCACGAGAGAGGCCAGTGATGCAGTCATAAATTGGTAGGAATCTAAAAATTTTATATCAAAATAGACCGTCTTATTTTCTTTAGTTTTATCGACAGGAAATTTTGCTGTCATGGCCATAAACTTCTCTCTCGTTTGCGCTATTACATCAAGCTTCCACTCTTTCATTTGACCTAAACCTCCTTTTATTATCATATGGCTGTCGTAGCCCTTGAAATTATGGAAAATGACGGGTAATGTACGCCGTTTCATCCTAAGTGAAAAATTGCATTTTGAACAGAGTGCGTTTCTAAATTTAGCAGTGATGTGATCATGGTCGCGCACTTTCTTAATCTTATCATCGTCAAATGTTTTCCTACATTTGGGGCAAATTTTGCAACTATCAAATTTTGCTTGATCATCTGCTGTCATATGCAATGATCTGCGATAGAGTTCACCATCATGTTTTTGTTGAAATTTTACAGCCTGTTCGAGGAATTGTAGGAATTGGTAAATACAATCCTCACCTTGCCAGACGCGCATTTTATTTTGCCTACCCTAAAGTGATCATGCCATACTTCATAGCAGGAAATGGCTGCTGGTCGATGGATGTTATCATCGATATAACATTCGATGTCAGCATAGATGACACGAAGAGGACTTAATTCATCACCATTCTCTCTATATGAAAACTCCTTATCTTTGGGCATGCGCTCCATTTGCAGTTTACCTCGCTTACACCATTCGTAATGAGTTTCAAATTTAGTTTTCCTCCTAAAGTGGCGAATACATCTGTCGCAGTAATATAACTCTCTACTAGAGTTTTCTAAGTGGTGGTATAAGCGAGAGATTTTGGGAATACCGCAGTAGTGCCATTCCTCACTATCATCCTGTTTTACTAATAACAGGTTTACTGTACGTTCATAACAACTCGAACGCGAGTTGTAGCGCACACCTTCAATCCTTTTTCCCAAACATGGAGAACTATTTTGATGAGTTGTTCAATTTTTCAAATTTTTCTATATCTTTAATTTTCATATCGTCACTATTACAGTCATCGAAGTTTAATTCATTCTCCCACTGTTGATACTTACTCTTGCGGTATCGACTATTCTGCACATCATTATAGTGGAGAATGGAGAGGACGGCATACTTAAAACATTGCGATTCGCAATCTACAGAAATGACTGCTGCTTTATTTCTTAAATTTTTCGGAAGTTTAAAGGAGCCTCGACCACTATGATTTCCTAATAAACTGATTTTAATCATGGCGGTCTCAATACCATCAAAAACGAGTCCACTATCACGCTCGTTAAATTTATCTATATTTAATTTTAACCCTTGGATATGAAAATTTATCCAAGACTCACAGTCTACAACTTCGGTTGCAGGAGAGGAGGGTATGTGAAACTCCAACCTCTCTATTATTTGTCCAGTATGGTGGTCGATTTTTACATATTTTATTTTAAGATAGATGAGCGCCTTCATTCTAAAATTGTCTAAATTGTTGAAGACCGCTTCTATCAATGATGAATTTTGATGAAACCATTCCTCAAAGTTAGCAATGGTTTCTGAGGAGTCCATCTGGTAGTTCCTCACTAAATTATTTATGGACACTTCAGTGAGTCGGATAGAGGAGGTACCGTTGGTGTAGGTATCGTTCGTGTGTGTATGTTTAAGTCTTTGCGAAGATATTTAAAAACGTGTATCGAAATACTGAGCGCACAAATCGCAAGAAAAGGAGACATCGTTAACAGAATCATCCCTACCTTCGGAGATGATGCCGGCTTAGGTCGACAAACACCTCGCTTGATGTGTCGGGTGAGATCACGCTTTCCTCGTGAAGATGTGTCCACAGTCAGCACATTTGCCGATCGTCGCATTCCCGCGACAATTGTTGATATGGACTCGCACGAGATGGGAACTGGTATCACCTGAAAGAGAATCATTCTTTCATCTCTGTTCAAGTGTCAGTATATTGTTACAACCTACCTTGACTCAACAACTCTAAACTTTCCTCGAGAAGAGAGGGCGTTGGTGATGAAGTTGATGCCTGAAATTGAGGAAGATGCTATTAGCCACACGTTTGAGGGAGATGAGAGAGGAAATTTTAAACTTACCATTTGAACGAAATTATGTTTAAGCTTGATACTTGAACAAGATAGAGACTTCACTCAAATTTGGAATTCACTAAAGAGCAGTTCACATTGTACGCCTCAAATACAGAATTCGCTAGACAACAGTTCACTTATGCGTCTCAAAGACAGACTGAAATGATACGGATGTCACTTTGCTTATATACTTTCATTCTCTTCATTCATTGGATGTTCATTCTGATTGGTTGCTTGTTGATACTTAAGAATTAGAAAACATTTCAAAGTCATTATTCACAGTCAACATGACAAGCCCTCCGACAACATCAAACACAAAATTCTCTTCTCCATGTCCTCAACACCAAAGGCGCTCGTTACACCAAACGCTCCAAGAAAGGCGAAGGTGGAGAAGGTGTACCAACTGGACAATATCAGGAAGTTATCATTACCAGCGGATGAGGAAGAGGAGAGTGTATGTGAGAAGGAGTGTCCCCCGACTTAACAGGCGTGAGGTGGAAGTATCTCCAGTACGATACTGACGATGTGATGGAGATCAACAGCACGAAATTCCTCCACCAATTATGGGAGTGGTACACCCCCTAACTCCCAGCCACGAACTATGGCAGAGTGGGAGTATATTGATAAAGTGAGGCTCGCAGTGGAAGAACGATTAAAGCAACTGAACTGTTTTTGTTATCTATGTGAAGCCAGACTCTGGGACGATATTGACGATGAAGACCTTTTGAAATACATGCCATAATAAATTTTTATTTCGTATTATCTTTGCTTTCATACTGACGTACTTGAATGGGGATTCAGTGGATGATTTAACCATGTATACATTTTCATTTGGAAATAGTAGCACGCTTAGTCTAACTTGTAAATCTTAAAACATTTCATATGGACGATGATGATAGATGAAATAGTGTCAAATAAAATTAAGATAGCTTACACTTCTGATACAGGGATAGCAATCGACTGCGATCCATGTGTAAAGAGCTTGTTAACAACGGAATCGGGTTAAGTGGATGATTTAACCATGTATACATTTTCATTTGGAAATAGTAGCACGCTTAGTCTAACTTGTAAATCTTAAAACATTTCATATGGACTATGATGATAGATGAAATAGTGTCAAATAAAATTAAGATAGCTTACACTTCTGATACAGGGATAGCAATCGACTGCGATCCATGTGTAAAGAGCTTGTTAGACTACGGATGGGGTTAAGTGGATGATTTAACCATGTATACATTTCATTTGGAAATAGTAGCACGCTTAGTCTAACTTGTAAATCTTAAAACATTTTCATATGGACGATGAGGATAGATGAAATAGTGTCAAATAAAATTAAGATAGCTTACACTTCTGATACAGGGATAGCAATCGACTGCGATCCATGTGTAAAGAGCTTGTTAGACTACGGAAGAGAGAAGTGTGTTATGTTGCGTGTGGCGCGTGAGTGTCCTCCCATTTCATTCCATTCATTATTTTTCTTCCCCTCTGCATTCCATATCCGAGGATATGTGGCGGGCTTGGGACCGCTTTAGCTGCATTAGAAGGATGGCCCTTAAACAGAGAGAGCCCATGGGTCGTTCTCCGTCCACCGACACTCCTCTCACTTCTGCAAAAACTCTGAAAGAAAAAGAATAGGAGATTAGATGAGCTACAAAAAATGATCATGGTGAGGGAAGCTTTACTGGGAACTTTCTTCCGAACTTTTCGGACGACGAACCGGAAAGTCTTCAAGCCTGGCCGGTAACGTCCATAACCATACTCATGTGGAGAACATCGGACCTCTGCCGTCGCCCTCATAGACAACGTTGCTGTGTGCAACGTTGGAGATCATCCGTGATGGTTGGAGGCGTTCGCATACATGTGTTCTCAAAGAGGGGGAAGATTGGACTGCATACACTCTCTTTTTTCGACACTTCAAATCGCTCATGCAGGTGTGTCGCTACATCCACGTCACCCGTCAACCTCTTATTAATAACCTTCACCCTCCCTCCTCTCCTTCACCACGCCTATTCGCATCCGCTCCTGATCTATTCTATTCATCCTTCCTCGACACACTCGTAGCGCGCTGCAAACTCTCCACCAAACCTGCCGAATTCCTCATCATACTCGCTCCTTTCCGCCATCCATTCCTTCTCCTTCTCTTCTCAAGCTACCTCCAACTCTTCCCCATCTTTGCGCCTAACACATACCCCTCAACCTTCACGCTGTCAACAGCTCTGCATTTCTCCTCCTCCTTCAAAACTTTTGCTATCTATTTGACTATGTCCTCGAAAGACATCACAAGCCGATCCTGTCTTTCTCACAAATACCTCCGTGTCATAAACGCCTCTTGCTGCCGTGGCGGATGACGCTGCCATCGGCTTAACGCACGTTCCGCCCCCCTCCCAACTCTTCCGTGCAAATCCGCTATGGCCCCTAAACATACTGCTGCCATCTCACGCATCCAAAACTCATCATCATCCTTCTTCATCATATTCGCTCTCAACTCAACTTCCTCATTCGAACTCCCAATCACGCGAAAGCCCACGCACTCGCATGCCTCTAACTTTCTCCCCTAATCACGTCCTGTATCGTTGCCACCGCCTTTGTCCACCTCGTCCCTCTCCATCACTCTCCTCAAACTTTGCCGTGAACCCCTGTCTCCGAAGTTCCCACTCTCACCTGCAAATTGACCTTCATAAAATTCCTTCTCATCCCACATCACACATTTCCGGACTAGACACCACACAGCCTCCAACATCCACTTTCCTCTCTGTGACCATCGTCCCTCTTGTTCTTTTAAATGTTTCTTGAGTTCGCTACCTCTAGCAATCTTGCCACAACTGCACTTGCCACTAGCATCGTGGCGTTTACTCGCTTTTGTCATGATAATTCTGTATAGATAGAGTAAAATTTGATAGCAAGTGTTATAGGATTCTACTTGCTGTATGCATTGAAAGACTAAGTCACCCAAACATTGATAGAAGTCAGGCAACCGTTTGGGTGTTAAGCTCTTGAATCCGTTACATGTCATTATAGAGGGTGATTTTTATCCAGCTCCAAGGCCTCGACCACAAATAAACCTCTATGGACAGAGGTGTGGTCATACTCACACTGTGTTGCTCCCTCCTCGCCGCGGCCCACGCTTCTTGACATTGAAACACGCGCTTTAGTTACAATCCAATATTCCAGACCCTACACTTTCACACCCTCATAAAAAACAACCCCCAAACCATCAACACAACCCACTCCCAACCCAAAAACCCTACAAACTACCACCAACACCACCCCCTAAAACCACACCTCCACTTACTACCCCCCCCCCACCACCCCTCCCCCCACATTCCCCACTCCACCTACTCCCATACCCCAAAAATCCACCCTACACCCTTAATACTCTCCCCTAACACTCCTAAATCCCTCAAACTTCCCCACCAACACCCATTACCTACAATCAAACTTTCCACCACAACCTACATCCCAAATATCAAACCACCTCCCCATACCCTACCTCCTACCCCTCACACTTCCCACCCTTCTCCCCTTCAAACCATACTACCTAAAACCCAATATCCCAAACAACCTCTCCCTATATATACTCCACCACCTCCCCCCCCCCCCATATACCCAAACCCATCCCCATCAGAACCTCTAGCGCGAGAAGAGAGAGCTAGAACCTGTCACACATCCCCCCCCCCCAACCTCCATCCCCCCCCCACCTCCCCCCCCCCCCCCACCCAACCCTTCACCTTACCTGTCTCCCCTCTTTCTCCCCCACATCCACCCTCCCACCCCACAAATGCACCACAAGATTTTCCTACTATCTCCTCCCTCCTCACCCTCCACACCATGCCCACTCCTGACCCTAACTGCACCCCCTCCCCCTCTCCTCTCTCACCCCCCCCCGCCTCTTTATCTCCCCTCTCACTCCCCCACCCCACAAATACCCTCACACCCAAATCCCCCCCTCCAATCCCTCACTCCCCACCTCCCCCCCCCCTCCAATTCCAACCCCCATTCCAATACACCCAAACTCCAAACCCAACACTATCCACCAACTCCCCTACCACCACCTTCCCACTGTCCACCACCGCCAACAACTCTCCCCCACCCCCATCCCCCCCCCCCCCCCCCAATCCAATACCCCCCCAGCTTTGGGGGGACGTCACGTGACCATTACATATATAATGAATTAAGTCCATCCCCTTAACTACCTTATCCCCCCCCCCCCCCCCCCCCGGTCCCCCAGCCCCCGTGACCCTCGCAAATTCCCTCCACTCTTTGGAAAAATTCTCTCAATAGTGTTTACCCCCCACTCTCAAAGCACACACCTCTGGCACACTTACTCCGCGATTTTTTAGAGACTATCGCGCCTCCGCCCCTCAAATCCTCAGTCACCGCCCCCCCCCCCCCTCCCTAACTTCCCCTTCCCCCCCGACCACCCGCACCCCAGAACCAGCCATCCCAGGAACACCAGCCGATCCCTGCCCCCCCCCTCCCCCCCCCCCCCCTTCACCTCGAATTCTGTCCCCTCACTCCCCCCCCCCCCCCTAGCTTCCCCTCCACCCACGACCCCCCCGCCCCCCCCTACCTCGCCCACCCCCCCCCCCCCCCCCCCGCACAACCAATCCCCCCCCCCCCCCCCCCCCCCCCACCCCCCCCGCTCCACCCCCCCTCCCGACCCCCGACCCCCACGCCCACAATCGACCCCAGCCCAACGCCCCTCCCGTCCCCAGAGGGGGGGGGGACGGCAGTGAAATTTCAAAAGTTGATGAAAATTGTTTTGGTGACGGTCCCAGGTCGAAATTCCACACTTGGAAAATTTTCAAAATTTTACCCATACAAAGTCACTCTGACACTTAGGATTTTTTCAGGTGAGCGAGCTCCGACCTAAAATCTTGTAACCGCTCTAACTTTTGAACGAAGACAGATAGGAACAAGCCGATTCTTTCACTGAATTTGTCGCACTCTTAGCTTTCAAACGAGCTATCGCACGACAAAATCCGTCCACTGGAAGCCAAAATCGAAGCAAGCTGTCCAGAGGGGGGGGGACGTCAGTGAAATTTCAAAATTTGATGAAAAATGTTTTGGTGGCGGTCCCAGGTCGAAATTCCACACTTTGGAAAATTTTCAATTTTTACCATACAAAGAACACTCTGACATTAGGATTTTTTCAGAGTGAGCGAGAGCTCCGACCTAAAATCTTGTAACCGCTCTAACTTTTGGAACGAGACAGATAGGAACAAGCGATTGGTTCACTGAATTGTCTCATCTTAGCTTTCAAACGAGCTATCGCACGACAAAATCCGTCCACTGGAAGCCAAAATCGGATAGCAAGATGTCCAGAAGGGGGGGGGAAGGGGGGACAGGGGGGGGGCGGGGGGAGGGGGGGGGGGGGAGGGATGGGGGGGGGGGAGGCGGGGGGGGGGGGGGGGGGGAGGGTGGGGGGGGAACCGGGGGGGGGGGGGAGGGGAGGGGGGAGGGAGGGGCGGGGAGGGGGGGGTGGGGGTGGGGGGGGATCGGAGGTGGGGGGGGTGGGGGGGGAGGGAGGGGGGGGGGGGAGCGGAGGGGAGGGGGGGGGGGGCGGGGAGGGGGGGGCTGGGGAGGGTGGGGGGGGGGGGGGGGGGGGGGGGGGAGGGGGGGAGGGGGGGGGGGGGGGAGGGAGGGACTGGGGGGGATGGGGGGCGGAGGGGGGGGGGACGGGACGGGGGGGACGGGGGGGGGGGGGGGGGGGGGGGAGGGGAGTGGAACGGCGGGGGGGGGGGGAGGGAGGGAGGGGGGGGTTAGGATCGAGGGGCCGGGACGGGGGTGGACAGGGGGGGGGGGGGGGGAAGGGGTGGGGGGGGGGGGCGACTGGGGGGGGGGAGGGGGCCGGAGGGACGGGCGCGAGGGTGGGGGGGGACGGGGGTGGGGGACCTGGGGGAGGAGGGGGAGGGGGGGGGGATGCGGGGGGGGGGGATTGGGGGGCCGGACGGGGGTGGGGGGGGGGGGGAATGGGGGAGGGAGGGGGGGGGGATGGGGGGGGGAGGGGGGGAGGGGAGGGGCCGGGGGGACGGGGGGGGGGGGGGGGGGGGAGGGGGGGGGGGGGGGGGGGAGAAGGCGGGCCGGGGGACGGGGGCCCGGGGAGCGGGCGTGCGCGCGGCCGCGGGGGCGCGGGACGGGGGGGGCGGCCGGGGGGCGGGAAGGGCGGGGGAGGGGGGTGGGGGGGGGGGGGGAGTTGGGCGCGGGGGGGGGGGGGGGGGGGGGGAGGGGGGGGGGGGGGGGGGCGGGGGGGGGGGTAGGAGGGGGGGGGCCGGGGGGGATGGGCCGGGGTGGGGGGAGGAGGCGGCCGGGCGGGGCGGGATTGGGGGGGGGGGGGGGACGGACGGGGGGGGGGAGGGGGGGGAGGGGGGGGGTGGGGAGTGGCGTGGGGGGAGGGGAACGGGGGGTGGGGGGGGGGGGGGGGGGGACGGGGGGGCTGGGGGGGGGGGGGGGGGACGGCGGGGGGTGGGGAGGGGGGGGGGGGAAGGTGGGGCTGGGGCGCGCGGGGGGGGCAGGGGGGACGTCGGGGGGGGGGGGGGCGGGGCGGGGGGGGGGGGGGGGGGGGGGGGAGGGACCGGGCGGGTGGGGGAGGGGGGGGGGGCGGGGAGGGGGACGGGGGGGGGGGGGGGAGGGAGCGGGGGGGGGGGACGGGGGGGACTAGGCAGCGGGGGGGGAGGGCGGGGGGGGGAGGCGGAGGGGTGGGGGACGAGTGCGGGGGAGTACCGGGGGGGGGGGGGAGAGGGGGGGGAGGGGGGGGGGGGGAAGGGGGGCGGGAAGGAGGGCGGGAGGGTCGGTGGCGGGGGAGGGGGGGGCGACGTCAGTGAAATTTCAAAATTTGATGAAAAATGTTTTGGTGACGGTCCCAGGTCGAAATTCAACACTTTGGAAAATTTTCAAATTTTTACCCATACAAAGCCACTCTGACACTTAGGATTTTTTCAGGTGAGCGAGCTCCGACCTAAAATCTTGTAACCGCTCTAACTTTTGAACGAAGACAGATAGGAACAAGCCGATTCTTTCACTGAATTTGTCTCACTCTTAGCTTTCAAACGAGCTATCGCACGACAAAATCCGTCCACTAGAAGCCAAAATCGAAGCAAGCTGTCCAGAGGGGGGGGGGGACGTCAGCCGAAAATTTTTTCTCTCCGATTTCGCTGGAAACATCCTTCCTAACCCAAAATTTCACGTAGATTCCGAATCTGGCCTCCGTTTTCTCATCCGATGCTTCGTTTGGGCGCTACACACCAAAACGTCCCAAATTCTAACTCTGTCGTTTTTTCGAAAAATGTTGAAAATTTTTTCTCGCCGATTGCCTTGAAACTCACTATACAGATAAAGAATTTCACGCTGATTCCAAATCTGAAATCCGTTTTCCAATCCGATGCTTCGTTTTGAAGCTAGAGCCCAAAACGTCCCAAATTCTAACTCTGTCGTTTTTCACCAATGTCCCAAAATCTTAAATGGCGTCTCACATCTAAACGAAGACAGATAGGAACAAGCCGATTCTTTCACTGAATTTGTCTCACTCTTAGCTTTCAAACGAGCTATCGCACGACAAAATCCGTCCACTGGAAGCCAAAATCGAAGCAAGCTGTCGAGAGGGGGGGGGACGTCAGCCGAAAATTTTTTCTCTCCGATTTCGCTGGAAACATCCTTCCTAACCCAAAATTTCACGTAGATTCCGAATCTGGCCTCCGTTTTCTCATCCGATGCTTCGTTTGGGCGCTACACACCAAAACGTCCCAAATTCTAACTCTGTTAAAATTTTGAAGAAAAATTTTTTCTCGCCAATTGCCTTGAAACTCACCCTACCGATGCAGAATTTTACGCTGAATCCGAATCTGGCAGCCATTTCACCATCCACGACAACCTAGACGGTCGCCCACGTCAACCTAGACGGTCGCCCACGTCAACCTAGGCGGTCGGCCACGTCAACCTAGGCGGTCGGTCACGTCAACCCATACGAGACCAACACATCCGAGTCTCACACTCTGTCGTTGCAGAGGGGGGGGAGTCAGCGAACATGTTGTAAACCAACCTGGCCGGCACACCACGACAGACTCTGTCGTTCCAGAGGGGGGGGGACTCAGACCCGAAGCACCACGGCGGCCGACCACGACACTCTGCCGTTCCAGAGGGGGGGGGCGCCGGTCGAGTGTTTGTCACTTGCTTACTACTAACTCTTGACAGAAAAGACATCGATGAGTGCATAAGTGACTGGAGCCAAATGTTCATGTACAGTGAATATTATGCTGCAGATGAATCATATAAAGTAGGTATCTGATAGTGTTTGTCGTTCTCTTGATAATCCTAGTACATGAAGTACTGACAGCAACAAAAAATATCTCGAAGTTAATTACAACTCTATGCTCTACAAAAAATTTTGCCATAGTGTTAGACAAATAAATTTTCGTCTTCGGAACTCTTGTAATAATCCATTTTTCGAAATCATAGTAACCATAATAATTATTTACAACAGATAAAATTCTTAGAGATTTTTCTTCTTTATCAGTTTTATCAATGCTGATGTGAACATTGTAATGAATGTTACATTGGGGAAACTGAATATGCTTTTCTTCTAGAATAAATGAACACGTAAAAGGCATTCCACCGTCTGAAATTGGCATGCATTAGCAATTTCTTGTCGTTAATAATTTCAATATGCATCATAACAAACCATGGCTAACCAAACTTGCTGAAGCCTTATTCATCAAAGAATTCAACTTCTTCTACCTATTGAATATCAAAGCCGAACCACGCAATTGGTTTTGTGGCAAACACCCTCAACGATTTGAACTCTGTATATATTACTGTGAAATTACTGCTATCTCATTTGTGCACTAATGAAGAGTGGTAAGTCCTCCGTGAGACATGCATGGTTGTTCCCCAAGATTCGTTTCTTTGATAGCAATGAATCTGGAAAATCTTTCCTCTCTGTCTATTTGCTACCCGACTACGGCTTGCGACAATTGTAAAAAAGTATTTACCCGCGCCCTCAAGAGGTCACGAAACACGGTCAAATTTTGCTTGTAGATGCAATTTGAGCAAGCTGATATAAGGTGTGATTATATTTGCATTTCCATTAGCATACGATGTTCGATCAACTTTTGAAAAATTTTTTGTAATGAAAACGCATATAATTTTAAATCTCTAGTGCGCACACGCATGATGCGTGATGAGCGTGCTTGTTTGCCTTAGATTATTTTTGGAGAAGCCGCAATTCAACTTAAAGGGCAGCCATTCTATGCCATTCTACCTATATGCATGACAATAAATAATCTAAGATCGAGAAATGCTAATATGCTAGTGTATCCAATAAAACGGAATCCTGATCTTTGAAGCATACATAAAATCATCTTGATCGAAACTTAGGCGAATTACTAACAAGTCGGACGCTCTGATCAATTGGATGAGAGTAACTACTCCACATTTGGAGGATGCAGAATGTATTTAACAAGATTTACAAGAGAGTATTAATAGAACTAATTCGAGACACTAGAACTTCGAGTCTCAAATAAAAATCAAATATAGAACTTCAATTTCTAGCATACTACTTTTCACTGACAGTAGTACATAATATCAAGTTCTTTTACTAAAGGGCGGAGCAGAAATGACAATGCTGATAGCATGAGTAAATCAAATTTGTACTAAATTTCTTTCTTCATCAGATAATGTGCTTAGCATGGTTAGAGACTTCAATGAACTAAATAATTCTTTATTCGAATCACCCTGCATCTGTAACCTAAATCAAAAGCAATGATGAATTGCAGACCAGGCATCGTTATGCCTTTCCTCAGGCAATTCTGAAAAGCTGGTTCGAGCAAAGGTTCTTGAAGGCTATGACAGACTTACACGACCGGTGGTCAATCGATCTACTCCTGTCACCATCAGCGTCGGTATGGCATTGAATCAAATCATTGAATTGGTAAGCTCTGTTCCTTGTGTATCGTTCTTCATAGGTACGCTAATGCTAACTGTGCTTAATCTTGAAAAAATCAGCAAATAAACAAATGAACGAAAAAATTTAAAAAAATGATTTAGGGACAAACACAACCAACTATCGGAGGAAAGCATTATTGACGGTCTCAAGCCTGAGTGAGTATCAGTTTAGGTGTCATTCGGCTTGCATCAATCGCATATTTTGAAAACGCCGCATATGAGAAAACAATTATGATGATTAACAAACTGGCTGAATTAATTTCTTGTATTCTAACTGTATGAATGGATGAATGCTATCTAGTTTTGAGAAAATAAGGTGTGCTATGTAATATCTTGATATACATGTAAATCTCATTAATTTCTAAATAAATGAGTTTTCTGACCTCTAATGCGGAATGCTTCGGTGGTACTTGGCCATAGCCTCGCTGTTGACCTGTTAATCATCTCTACAATAGGAATTTAAGTAATCTATCACACAATCGCTAAGCTGATTTAAGGACAAGCCAAACGGACAGCTTAATTCATTAAGTAACAGACCACTTCAGTCAGAATATTGATGGCGGGGTGCATCTTGAATGCGTTTTGAAGCTTTTCGAAGATGACCAAAGCTTGCTTGAAATTCATTCAGTCGGTATTTACTTTGCAGGGATGCATGCGGGATATTCCATGAATCGAAGGGGGCACTATTGATCATCCATCACTGTCGATGACGGTTTTTGACGGGAGGTGGTCCAACATAGGTTGAAGGAAAGAAATATAATGCGCTCCCTGTGATTTATCCGTAAATGTTTATTGCCAAAAATATGTACAAGTCAAGAGACAGGCGTTTCGCCACACACTCGCAGCCTCATTGTTTGGTAAAAATCGTACAGAATGTCTGTACTGCATCCATCACTTTTCTGTGAATAATTTATCTCTTAGTGCACCATCTAGCGCGTCCACAACTGTATATGCTGATGACAGAGCGTTCAATATCTGAGAATAATAATTTGTCATATTTTCATGATTGGATTTTTGAGCATAAAATGGCGTTGAACTTATAAAAGTCTAAGCAAAGATATTGCATGTGCATCTCGGTGAGCATTTTCACGCTGTTTATGACTGCATGTTGAGAATGTTAAGAAGATCCTAGGTGTCTATTGAGATCACGGTTTAACTTGGAACACACATTTCAATAGGATTTTTTAAGGTTACTTCTCAACGATTATATCTTGTCAGATTGAAAACCATCATTCCTGTGAAACAAATTTTCGGTGTGTATTGTGGAAGATCGAGGAGAGTGTAAAGGATCATAGATGGTGACAGTGGAGCGCTTTTAGTTGGTTTTGATTTCTATGTTTATGTTTACTGAATGATTTCTATTGATTTTAGTCAATCATAGCTTAACTGGATTAATCTATTTACTAATTATTATTTTCAATCATATTATTATTAATTATTATTAAGCATAGCTTAACTATGATTATTTTCTACACACGTTGGACACTATTTCTTTGATAATTATGTAATTATGTTTTTCATTTATCCAACATGGATACATAGTAATTTATTTCCATCGTGTGTAGCTTGATTTTAAATATAAATTCTTGGGGAGTTCAAGGCATTACACGAATGTTTTCTGTTCCTGCTTTCGGGTAATTACCAACATGTATCATTCTATGATTTCTAGCCTATTACTTAACTGTGCTATTTTATTTATTTTTCTACCGAGTTGTATTGAAACTAAGCTGCAAAGATTTCAAAATCGGGTCAACAGAGCTATCTGCGGTAAATCATGTCACTGTGACAATCTTCCCTTGCTTGCACTTTATCGACAGTAGCGTGCTGTTAAATTTTTCAGCAACTATGAAATTTATGATGACTATCAGCTTCATCCGTCAATTCATTCTCTTTTACCACGAAATGGTAATTTCTGTTACCCAGGCGTGTGAATATCTCGAAGACTTCACTCATTCATACATGGATGTGTGTACCTTTTCATGATTACTCTTCTTTTGAAATGTAGCATAATGCAAAAAGTAATAGTTATGGGTTAATATGTACTCGTACCTTTCAAGCAGCTTTAATTTGGCCCAATATTGTGGCTTTTTGCTATTATCTTTCATTTCATGCTACTTTCCTGTATTTTACGTTTTTCATTAAATGAAAAACCTCTTTCTTTCATCATGACGATCCCATTGTTAAGTTTACTTTCTTTCTTGTGTGTAATTTCCTTGATGTATTCACGCCTCACGGTTTTCAATATTGGGGTGCTTTACTTGATTAAATATACGTCTATTATTATTATTATTACTACTTACCTGCCTAATTATTTACTAACTATTGCTTAGTCCGATTTTCAAATGAAACTGAAAAAGAGATTATGAATATGATATACATGGGTATATTACAATGTAATATTGTATTTGATATTGCTGATCTAGAGGCATGAATTACTAAGCATATAAAGGCACATTATTAAAGCAGGCTTCAATAAGTTTTTGTGTCTCAAACAATCCTTCATTTCTTTCAAAATATGTGCTAAAAATAAATTACACTGTATATGTCTCTCTACGAAAGTCGACGTAAAACCCGACCATATTTTGAAAACCCGATAAATCCGAATTCAAGGTTTGGATTGGCAATAGTGTCCACCCACGTGGATTTATTGTATTGCGGCAATCTGGGAATTATGAGCTACTACATACTGATGCAGCGCACTGTGCAACGTCTTCAAGCATCAAATTAATAAACTTATTCAAATTAACAAGTTGAAGTCATTTCGAGTTGAGGTTATACTTGATCGTATCCACATCAGGGGAATCGGTTTCGAATGACCATGAAACGCTGCTAGACAAGATAGAATGTGATTTTCGTTGATTTTGTCAGTTCATCGATTAATCGAAAATCTTCAATTTCTGAATCAAACTGATTCCAGATGGAAGCATTTTTAGTCGGTATGGGAGGCAGCAGGCCTACTTACATCCCTCCTGTTGTTTGTAAGTGTAAATAAAGCAAATCGTTTCTCGTTCAGTTCTGATTGGGCTCATGAATCGCTATTTTCATGCTCATCAATTCTTCTACTACCTTTTTCAGAATTCAAAAATGGAATATTTGGCAACATCAATGTGGATGAGATATGTAAGTGAACTTCTTGTATGATTGAAGCTTTTTACTTTTTTATACATGAATAAATATGGCTTACAAGTAATAATAACAGTAGAACTTCTTACGCACGTGTGCGTGACATTCTTGGCTTGTCTTTGGTAGCAAACCGCTTCCAGGCATAGAAATAAACTGTTTATCTGAAGTTCGCTAGAATGGAAATTGACGCAAGGTCGCGGCACATCCGAGGGAACTAAGTTGGGGCATGAAGAACCAATTAAAAGCTTCGATTTACTCATGTGACTGATTCTAACCCAATGATACAGACGTTGGCAGGTGCATCTAAGTGAAAATGCGTGCGATTTATGTGCCGTTATTGTGCATTGCATGAAACCAAATTTCCATTCTAGAGGTTTTATTGTTGTCAATTTCTATGCTTCCAGGTGACCTCGGATAGTCGATTTATGAATTCAATGCCTCTGGCCTTCACGAGGTCATAGAGATAGATTCATTTGCGTGTGAGCTACTCTAGACCGGAAATAATCGTATACCAGCCAATGTAATGGTAGCAAGCGATAGAGATTGACATAGAGATTCGTCTCTCTTTGGCTTGTCTCTCTATGGCTTGTCAAGCACTTTCAATGCAGAAGTTGCTCGAATCAGCGAAGTGACGAACCTCAGCGGTCAGATCGCAACCAGGCTTGTTAAGTGAAAAGTATTTATCTTTGATTCAATTTTCCCCGTGATAAATTCGTCAAATGAAAGTGTTATTCAGACTGTTCGACTCTTCATGATCTCAGTATACTGACTATGTGTGTCTTGTGTGGAGTCAGTTGTCTGGCTCGTCAGAATTGAGGCCTGAATTTGTATTAGGTTCAATAGAAGATTGATCTTCTTATCCCTCGAGACTAGTTCTGGCCGTGACCATTAGTATTGAGGAACATCATCTCTAGACCAAGAAAGGCAATTTATCTCTATGCACGAGATGCACTTATTCCTAGAACAATCATGAATCTAGGTCTTCGTTAAGCATCCATAATGGAAGTCGTGCCACGGAAGAAGTTAGAGGACTGTGTTCAATACCTACAAGCCATTTTTTATGATTGTTCGTCGAACAAGGCAAATGAAGACATGGATTCGATCGCGTGAAAGTCGGTTGGAAGCGGTCGCTATTATGTTAGCATTGAACAGCATTCGTCAGACTCCGTAAATGTCTGTAATTGCTGTTGTATCATTCAGGGCTGTCAAACCACTGGCACTGATTCATGAGATGATGTGTGAGAGTTATGGAAATTTTTTATAAATATGAAATTTCTCGCTCTTAAATATTCTACTTGAGCTTTACTCATAATTGAACAAAAGAAGGTTGATTACCGGTACCTAATAATCAAATTTCGTATAAATGAACGCTAACGAAGATTTCCACTAATTCTCGATCATACATTTTGATGAATTGCTCGCGTAGTAGCTGGCATTTCTGGGTAGTGATTTGCAATGTGGTATAATACTCTAGTAAGTCCTCAATCTAATCCTCAACCCCATCTGCCTCCGCTATTTCTTATTGGTAAAGGGGGTTAATTCGGACCGACTCAAAACTAGCACTTGAATTTTCATGAAATTGTATCACACATACAATTCTGGTGTGTTCTCTGATGATGACATTCATTCTGTTGATCATGTTACTGACAGCATTTTAGAATTCAAAAAGATGAATTTGTTGGGTTTCATTTTATCTGTTGAAAGTGAGCAATGAATTTCATTCGTTCAATCTCTTCACATTTAAGCATTAAAGAATGCTCAAAAGTAAAACACTTCAGCAAAAATTTGGTGAATACATGTTTTGGGCCTAGTGCTGCCTTAATAATAGTGAAGCCAACAATTTAATCCTTCCAGACCAGTCAAAAACAAAAAGGAAAATTCATCAAAATTGAAAGATTTTTAGTTCACTTTTGAAAATAAAGATCTCAGAGGAACCGAATCACCCCTTTGTGAGGAGAGTACTTAATTCGAGTGTTTTATAAAATCATGGTCATCATGAATGGCTATGATATTATGGATGTGAGACACTGGAAACTGAGTGCATATCCATACATTATTGTGATATTGATACTTTATTGGAGCAAGTACATGTGCATTTGTGCATGCATACATCCGTCGTGCTTTTGAGACTTTATCAGGCAAGGTTCAGATACTTAGCTAATTTCTGATCTAATGAGGAGCATTAATCAGCTGATATCATCCGTTGTAAAAAATAATAATAGACGACAATACTGACATCACTTTATCAAGCATCGTAAGAAACAAGTTAAGTTGCACGTCTGTCACTATTCTTTTTCATAATTTCAGAGCTTAGCACACATGAAGTGGAGAATCGATGGCATTTTACGTTTTTTGGCTTTATTGCAGTCTATGTATTTGAGATCATTCATTAATCATAGATTTTCTTATTTTCTGTGGATATGTCATCTGAATAATTCTTTAACATACTCACAAATGTAGATTAAGTGAAATGCCTTTTATTCATATTCTTTCTTTCTTCAGAGTTGGAGCGATGAAAATCTAAAATGGAATGCCACTGAATTTGATGGTTTATCTGTAGTTCGGTTTTCTAATGACGAAATTTGGATACCGGATATGGTAGTCTTCAATGAGTACGTTTAATAAGAAGTTATGACAAGAAGCAGACCATGAGAATATTTCTATCAACATGACATTGAAACTAATGAAGACGTTGAAAAATTATTATGTAATAAACACCTTGACACATTGTAAATATGATACATTATCAAAATACTTTCATAAAAAGTCATTCAATGTGGATCATCAATTGAAATAATGAGAGAAGAATGTGAAAGCTGACCATGCTACAATCAACGATGAATTCTGTAAATGCAATGCTCCAAAGCTGTTTCGTGACACGTCAAATTAGTGTTCAAAAAAACAGCACAGCAGACAGATCAATGAAATCTCAGGCGAATTTTGTGTAAAATTGTTGAAACGTCTAGTTGTGATACGTCAAGCCCAGACAAGATGTTCAATTCCCTGGTCCCTCATAGACTCACTTCTTCTGGTCAATTCGACATCTGAATTCTTAGACGGAATGTCAGTAGTGTGTAAGAAAATATTTGGTGAATGCCGGAGGACATTTATCTGATATGCTACCGCAATATGAATAAGACAGTCTCTCATTGTTTTTGTAGCTAAAGTTGATGAGTCTTTCATTCAGTGATATCTTTTATTATCTCAATGATAATTAGCCAATTAGCCTATTACCTTGCAGATTCATTACAATTATTGAAATTATTAAAGCGTCAATCTCACACTTCATCAGATAACACAAAATCACAAATTTCAACTTAATTTCTGCCGTGCATGTAATGATTGGTGTTAGCTGTATATCTGGGAATTTCCATTTTAATTGTGTGTGAAAGCCCATTTTTCTGGCTTTCAGTGGTCAGTGGTTTGTCTGTGGATTCTGCACAACTGGATGTGTTGTCTTCAAAGCTGCCAGTCATTTTGTTCAATCAAATAACATTAATTGAGAACTCAAATTCAAATTTCTATATGCTGAGCGCTTCTGCATGATGTGCTAAACCCTTTAAATTTTGAACTTGCATGAACATCGAATCCTTCAATAATTTATCAAAATTCTTTAAAATAAATGCAAATAAATACACTTGAAATAGTAAATTTGCTTATCTGTGCACAACTGTATCAGCGTTGAATTTCACAGATTGTTGCTGATAGAAAGCGTCAAGAAATCAGTCTTAAACGTCAAGATTATTTCGGGAAAATCTGAAGCAGTAGTTGTCGTGGTTGTCTGAAGCGGTTGAAGGCAAGCATTTGAAATGAAGAAGTTTACTTCAAGAGAAGTCCCGATAAAGCATGGGTGCAGCTGATGATGTATTCAATCACGCAACTTGCGAATTTGTCTATGCTATGATGAAGAATGAAGCTTTAACGTCACTACTTCTCTATACTGGTTGCTTGGACGGTGCTGACATAGTCAGACTTTTCTGGAGCGTTGTTGTAATTTTAGTCCGGATTCCCTTCCTGCCGACTTCCAATGACACTTGCGGGGCTCGACCAAAAGATCACTACGCCAAACACGGAGACCAAATTCATCTCTGCTAAATAGTACAATATCCTGCATCACAGACAGACTTCATCATTTTTGAAGCCAGGTCATGGGTTGCACTACTCTCTAGTTATCAAAACTCCCCTTTTCAGCATATAGGCCGATATAATAAAGTAAAAGTTAAATATTTCTGTGACAGGCCTTCGGCGTCCAGCACCTTCAACCATCATTTTTTTTCATCATTTTTGAAGCCAGGTCATGGGTTGCACTACTCTCTAGTTATCAAAACTCCCCTTTTCAGCATATAGGCCGATATAATAAAGTAAAAGTTAAATATTTCTGTGACAGGCCTTCGGCGTCCAGCACCTTCAACCGTCGATGTTTGGATGGCTTTTTGATTACTTTTGCATAACTTTCTCAGAAAGATGATCTCCCGCCACCTGGTCAACTACATACTCTCTAGTTGTCCTATCTATGCCCCTAAATTTGTATACAGAATGGTGCTCATTTCGCTTATTGAGCTCCTCTTAAGTTTTTTTTTGCCTGTTATCGAAAGAATCACTTGACGTAATAATGAATTACAATATCAGAATATTCAATGTTTTTGTTAACCTGCTGGTTGTTCCAGAGATCGCTCGTTAAACCCGCTCATTGAGTGCGTGCATTAAACTTTTCAAAGAGGCCTTACTAAACTTGTTCCAAAGACCCGCTCATTAACAGACCTCATCACAAACCAAGGCTGCATAAAGAAGAATGCGATTGACCTACATTCGTGCGTCATGTTTATGTCAGAAATGACCGAATCCCAAGCCCAACTCCATACTGTTCGCTTAGATTTCGAAATGAAGAACCATGACCGTAGAATTTCATTGCTATAATGACCTGCTCAATTGTGGACAATCGCCTCCCACGTAACGTTGTGTTTTCATAGTTCTGATCTATGAAGGGTTGCAACTTTGATCATTTCTACGCCATTGAACCGGTACACGGAGCGTATTGTCTCTTCCGACAGATGACCTATCTCTAAAGGAGAATATCTTTCTCTATCTAGTTTAGATTAGTATCTGGGCGAGTGATATTCCAGCACAACTTCGGTCATATTCGCCATTGCAAACTTTGTTGAACGATTCAATGAATAATGATGCTCTAAAGACTGCCTGATGGCTGTCACTAGATCGATGTGTTTATGATGCCTTTGTGATTGGTCTTCTGAACGAATTTAGAGATGCCTCATTGAGGCATCATGAAGAGAGCGATTTCTGGAACGAAATTCGCTAATGATGCCTCATTGAGGGCGTCATTAACTAATGAGCGATCTCTGGAACAACCGGCTGCATATTTTCTCGCTTCCTTTCAGCATTCGAGATGAAACGAAAGGTTATGACGAAATTCCTGTCAGCGTTTCAAGTGATGGAACTGTAAAGTGGAACTTCCCTGAAATGTTACGAACAACGTGCCTTCAAAATGTCCGCTATTTTCCTTTTGACATTCAAGTGTGTCGAATTATTATAGGAAGTTGGACATTTGTAGGGGCTGAGGTCGATATTGTCAACAGAACAGCGGTCGGAGATCTTCTAAACTATATTCCGAATAATGGCTGGTAAGAATTACACTGTGAAACAGCTTTCTGTGTAAGTAAGGTGCTCTACGCCCTTACTATACTCAATTTCTGTCATAAAGTACATAAATGCGTGTCTTACGAAATAATTATGTGTCTATCTACCATGGTCATCCTCAGAATTCGTTGAATGTGCTATCAGCAACATGCAGACGTGAAATTTCACAACATACTTAGACTTGCTTTCTATCAAGTAATATTTAGAAAATATTGTGCATTTAGGATATATTAGTATAGTAGCATTTTGTAAACTGTTGTTTGCGACCATGTGATGAACGAAATATGCTCCATGCTTACGAAGCGTCAGCCTCGTAATTGTTCAGCTTTAATCAAATTATCAAGGGCTAACCTTAAGGGAAACACAATCAATAATTAATTAAATCACAAATCCCACTATTCAGTAAGTGAAACCAGTGTGAAAAATAAGAATAAAACATAAATGTAAATGCTGATAATATTCAAATGGTAGGTAATGAAAAGAAGCCTGTGTAAATACAAAAAGAATAAGAAAAAAAATAATTACTTACACGAGAAATCCTGCCAGTCTGCCACACTGTGTGTTGGGCTGTGCAGTAATTGCGGCATTTGCTTATATTGACAAAAACTTAGTCTGCAGGTCTGGTTGCTCAGATGCTTAGACATTCAAGAAACGCTAGCATCAAAAGAGTTCTCCCGGTTCGGGCATTATTGACGTATTACTTGTATTTAGCTAGTAAGTGCACTTTGATCATACAAACGAAAAATTCATAGGAAAATCAATCACATCGATTAGAATTTCGAGGTTTTGCCCAAAAGGATTGAAAAAATATAAAGATTGACCAAAAATATCATACAAACCTTCCGAAATGATTAAGGTGTTATTCCAAGTATTGCGAGATTGCATGATGCTAACACGCATTAATACAAAGTGTGCTTTTACGGTCTCGGTCCACTTACCATCTTCATTCCCTGAATGCAGTGCGAATCTTCAGCGCAACATCGGTGACAGCAGATAAAATTCGCTGTACATGTAGAACACGCTTTGTGTAGCTAGAACACATTGATGTCTAAAGTGAGCGTCAGTTGCAGATAAGAATTATCGCGTAAATTAATGCAGAAACCTTTCTCAATGTACGTGTCTTCCCAATGCTGTGTCTCAGCGATATTTCTATGAACCTTGCTTTTGACACCGTCATGAATAAAGACTTGGCGGTTGGAGAGCCATTTTTCATGGTGGTGCCATGAACGGAGGCTCAGAGAAATACCTTTTCGACCTTGTCAAAGTTAGAGGCATTAAATTGTGAAATCGATTGTCCGAAGTCGCCTGGAAGCAGTTGCTACTGTTGTTGCATGTAACATATCCTTGTGTGTGCGTTTTCCAGGTTAATTTTAGCAACTAAATTAATTGCTTGTGCAATTTGATGAGATAGTTGGAATTGATGAAAAATATTTTCTTTGGCGTGTGATTGATCTATTTCAAAAAAAAGGATTGCAAAGTATGCGGATCGACAATGATTTTCATTTTTTATGAGTGTTTGCCTGCAACAGATGAAAATCGTTTTTTCGAATAAGGGTAGAACTCCTATGGACCCTAAATTATTTTACCACAATACTTGAGTGCCAGAATCAGGGTACATTTTATATCATAGATTGAAATGCCAATCCACCTGCAAATCAGGCAGTTTCAAAATCCTCAACCAATAATTCCAATCTGAGCAATCAGTTAGTTAGACAGTATCTTACTTCACGGTAGAATTGCTTAAGGCATCCTAATATCTGCTGTGCAGAGCAATGGCATGACATGTCTTTTATCAATGCTTCTGTCGTACCGTCGCTCTGGTTGAGTGGATGCAGCAAATGTTTAGCTTTCCAGCTGACTTAGTCCAGCAGTCAGAACGAGTTTCTGCAGGGAGCGAGGCCGAAAATGAGACTTTCACAGGATGAGGCACACCTTATGCCTGCTACGAATCTACCCAGTCCTACCCAGTTCCTCTTCTTGTCAGACAGGATCAAGGGATAGCTCATGTTAATCTAATAAGAATCTAGTTTTTGTAATAAATAAGTAATAAATAAATGTTGTTTTCTGTCGAAATTTAGATGATTGCAAAATCTGAATGTGTTTAGCTTCATAGGCAAAGTTGCATGAACACATATTCATGATTTGAAAATATTCCATGCCAACTCTTACTTGGATCTTAATGAGAGAAGCATAAATAATTTCAACTTTCTGGAAACATCAGTCTCGTTCCCAATTGGATTTGCCTTCAATATTTTTCTTTGATGCTGTCTGAGCAGCAGGAATCAGGTAGAACTCAGCAGACACGCAGATTCGTAGTAGCCATTTCGGCTTCGCACCCAACAGAATCTTGTGCTGGAGGCCGAATTGCAAATAGATATTTACCTGAACATTAGACGTCTCCTTCTTTTTCAGGGATCTTACAAATTACGCTGTGCAGTTGGATGTTACAACCACGGTGATTGGTAGATTTCCAACTGTCGACTATTATCTCGTCTTACAGAGGAAATCTTTGTATTTCATCGTTAGCTTCATCATTCCTTGCTGTGTCGTAGCATTCCTTTGTATCTACACGTTGCTGCTCCCTCCAGAAGCGGGAGAACGAGTAACTGTCGGCATTACCTGCATTTTATCGCATTTTGTCTTTCTTCTATTGTTGGATTCATTTATGCCTCCACAGTCACGCAGTGTGCCTCTAATAAGTAAGTTCAATAAATCACAATAATCATTAGCTTCACAGGCTTGATATTCATTTCAGCCTTGCATATCAGCTGAAATAAATATAAATATAAACATATAATCAATAAGAGAGAAGATGATCCATCTCCACATTAGGTGGTGGGGTATTTCATTGTGTAAGGGTCGCACTTCCCTACAATGATGCACAAGATCCATATCCGTTCTGCCCGTTTGGAGAATTACAAAGGACTTAACAGGCCTATACACAAAGGGCGGAATTTCGAACATTTTTATTGCTTTTCGAAGGAAACAAACTCACAATAACGTTCAGATAAAGTCAGTGAACTGCCATAAAATTTCTTTGCACTCCAAGTTTCTTGCTTAACAGCATGCTGAATTATTTTCTCAACCTATCTATGCCTTGGAATTTCCAGCATCATAGAGCCAAGCGTAAGGCCATGTAGCGCCATGTATGAGAACATAATTCTACCTCAGAAAATTGTTTTTTGATTTCGTGTATACAATGATATAATTCGAAAATTTAACCAATCAGCTCAGGGAATTTTATCATTTTTGTGTTAGCAGAAAATGCAAGTAAAAGTTGAATAGACATTGAAAAGTCAAAACTGCAACCAAATTGATCAAATATACATGAACATTCAAACTTCATGTTTTCATAGTGGAAAGGGCTTAGCTGATCCCTGAATTTTTTTCATAACATTCATATAATATTTTACTGTTATTATTCACTGCGATGTTTTTGGAACTTTTCGATGAACTTGACAAATGCACAATAATTACATGTACTTTGCAAAAGCACAAATATAGTTTTAGCAATTGATTAATATTTCGAGTTTGTCAATTATTTATATAGCTAGCTACAAACTCAACAGTAAGAAGCGTGTATAAATGCATGTAGTTCTCGTGAAGATATTGCAAAGACGTTTTAACATCATAGGCCTACTTAATTGAATTCTATGAGTCTCAATTATTCTCTAAATCTGGTAAATTTTCATTTCAGCTCAGATGTTTACGATTCAGGTGATCTTCATGTCACTCGTCACCCTGGTCAGCATGTTTTCAATAAGACTCAGTCTAATTGAGGTCTTAGAAGGAACTGAAATGCCGAAATGGATTTTTCGTTTATTCATCACTTGTCTGTCGCCATTATTTTGCTTGAAGGATAGATCAGCCAAGCTACCCGAAGTAAGAAATATACGAATGAATACTTCTACGAATTGAAATCCGACACTTTAATGTTAATGACTAGGGCGGACATGTGCACTGATAAAAAATGCGTCGCGGACAAGGATTGCCACGACAGCACTGCCTACTGAATGACGGATTCATGTGACTGACAATGAAAATGCACCTTGTCTATGCATTTTGAAAAGACTCAATTCTGAATTTTCTTTAAACATTTTCATTACTGCAAGAATCAGCAACTACTGTATGTTTCACACTAATTTGAACCTTCCTCTCTATCTAGCAGCATTGGCTTAGATCGATACCAAAATGAGCACTAAAATACAATGAACAAACAGCTGTTGCCCATTCTAGTCATGCTAACTTCACCAAAGCGAAAAATCGGATTTCTATGTTTATAAAGTTAAATTTGAACGTTTCTGGTTTTTGTGCATGGAATTTACTACAAGGTGTTATTTTTAACTTGCAGTTTAGTCTTATTCATGGCATAACCACGAAAAAAGGCTTGTCAACTGGGAATCAAAGCCAGACATCGAAAAACTAACTATCACCAAGTCTGCTGAAGCAGTAGATCAGTGAGAATGAAGTAGTCTACATATACGTAGGGCTTACATCCACTTACAAAGAAGCGAGAAATTTGAAAGCATCATCACCATTAATTTTTGTTGTTAATGAAGTCAGGAATTTATCTACAAAAAACATCTATTCATAGAGTAAGTATATTAGGTAGAGTGGTAACTCAGCATTTATTAAATCCCCAATGTGTGTACAGTTTCGATTTCATTAAATGAACATGAGTGGAGACGCTGCACCGCCTGTGAGGTATGTAAATTTATACACTTTTAGAGAAAAGTGCACAAATTTGACTGATCATGATAGCAATACAGAATAAAAAAAGTATTCCACAAATCCTCCATACCATGACAACTTGGAGAGGTAATATAATTTGTTAAATTAGCAATTCGATTACCATTGCTAAAAGCTCAGTTTATTATAACAAGATTATTTTCTTAAGCGTGATCACATCACAAACTGCCATTGAAAGAGAAAAACATCGTCAGAAACTGATCACAAAGAGCTTTAAAATATGTAAATGGGTCCATATTACTATTCAGATCCAAGAGATGACGCATTGTGAATCATAAAATCATGCCACTGAAAATTGAATGAAAAACATGACATCTCAGTCAAGAAGTCCTCAATAAGATCTCAACTTTTCCTTGAAGACTTGCAGGGACTTGCATTATAATGCATCTCATGAAATTTTCAAGATCATCAGCTTAATTTCCGCTTAATTAAGATGCTTGTTAGCAAACATTCATTCCTTCTGATATCCAACTTGTTTCATACTACTTAATACGTCGTTCATTTCGGTAGTATATATACACAGGAATAATTTGCAAAGTTTTGGCTTTTTAAAAACTGCTCAAATATTTTTTTGGACCGCAGAAACGCAATCTGCGTAAAAATTGAATCTTTTCATATAAAAATTTTCACTGTATACAGATAGGCTGCTTTTTTGAGTCGACAGTCTACCTACTATATACATGTACTTACTCTCTGCATCTATTTTTCGAAGTATATAATTATGCTGCATCTTCTTTGCTCTAATAGTAGGAGTTGCTGAGGCAATCTTTAATAACTAGTGTATAGACCTATTGGTATTGGGCTTTCCATAAATTATTCTATATCTCTGATTATAAGCTCTCATTTGTTGATATTGATAGCGCGTGGCTACCGCCGTATGCAAGATCACCATCAGGGTGTCGTGAGGCAAAAAATGTTGAGAAACACTAGTAGATGCTTGACTGTGTCATGGAACAGGAAGCATTATCATGATAGCTATTCGACTTGGTGAAAGCCAGATGCATTGAATACCGGCAATCAATTCTCCCAAGTCGGCTGGCTGTAGCTGTTGAAGTCCAGTACGTTCACTTGCTCTCACACAGATTGTATTTGAAATAGGAGTTGACAACTTCTTTTCTTCCAAAGATCGGTAATGATAAAATGATATCATTCTATTCTGAGGAAAAATGATAGAAAATGATATCATCAAAAATTTTTGTTCCATTATACTTTCTAATTATACATTCTTCGCATTTTGTATTGAGGCAAATTTAGTCTCTTTCGTTTGTTCTACCCATGTCCTTCCCCACTGGTTGATTCATTTAGCGAAAGCAACAGGCTATTGTCTGTCAGTCTGTATATCACACAACTCATTGCACTGTCTTGATGTTTTTGAAGTCTTGACTGTAATCTAAATATTTTTAGCCTTTTTCCGTACTTTAGATACTGTTAGCTTAACCAACTGCATATTGTAGGCATATTTGTAATTCGAGTGTATAAAGCATAAATCAAAGCTTGCGATGTCTAATGTATAGGCCAAAGGCCCTACCTAACTTTTGATATACAAGAAGCTTTGTATGACTAAACTGTTTTCTTCGGCCTTCCATTACTTGGAAAACATCGATGCTGTGTGCAATCTAATTTCAATTTCACTGCTAAGAGCAGTAAAAGTAGCATGATAGCAGTGTAAATCGAAAAATTCGTATGACTAGATATATTTACGGTGTATGCCTACGTATATTTCATTAAAGAATGGTATATTTTCATTATAAACAAATAAAATGATATCATTGCCGATCATAGTTTTCTTCTGATGTATAATTATGTGTACTTCATTGTGCAGGTCAAAAAATTTAAAGATGACGCACATATGTTTTTACGAGTGCTATGATAGCGGAGCTCATTAGCAAGCACACCCGCTCAGTTTTCTATTTTAGTCACTTTCAATACTTTAATGACTTCACTGAAGAGTGAGGGACAAACTGCATATGTCATGATGGAAGGTCCCCTATGCTAATGTTAGCAAAACTCAATATCTGTCAGCTCGAGCGCTTTCGAAGTCCGCCGGGCATCATAATCATGCGCTTAATGATTTATTGCGAGATTCACATGAAGCAATGAAAAGTGTTCATAAGATCTATGACAATAGTCTCTTTGCGAAATGAGTCAATGATAATATAATACTAATTAAAGACAAGAGTAACATGCACATAAAGCCAAAATTACTTGAAGGAAAAGCACATGCGATAAAGGATTAATACTGCATTATAAGAAGATCCTAGGTCAACTTTAGTCTTGTTGCCCGAACCCAGCTTCTTTGTCCAGATAAATTCTTTTAATGACTTGACTATAGGGAACTCAAACTGTAAAACAAGTGTATAAAAAGGTCACTTAGATGCTTATCAACATTGAAAGCCTGCGACATCCCCGTTGTTTTCTTTTAACGAGTGGAAGTGAGAGTCAATAGAAGTCCCAAAACTGATTTCTATGACATGTTTGGATTCACGTTGGTTGACGTCATAAATGCTCTAGGATGCTACTTCATATTTATAATTCAGCCAATGAATTGCACCGTGAAGCCTTTGAAATATCGGATTAATTTAAAGCAATATACAACCTCTATAGGCTACCATGCAAATATTTGATAAGTTCTCTCACTGAAGGTTTTGAAAAATCTGTTGTCAATCGATGTTGTATTTGACGCCAAGGAAGTTCTCATGAGTTATCAGTAGGCAAAATTAATGTTGTGTGACACATTTTTGAGAACATCACAGAGACTTTAACTTCATGCATCGATACAGCTCATAATCATAATCAACTGAAGGAGAAATTTCTTGTCAGTCAGTCGACTAGACCAATCACGTCGAGAATCATCCATTGGTCCGGTATCAACATAAATCGTGGTAAGATAACTCAGTTGAATAGGATCACACTTCGGCATGGATGTGCAAAAGGTCCAGGGTTCGAGTTTGTCTGTCTCGTGAAGTACCATCGCCCTCACTGGAGGGTACTGACATAAATCTGATGAGAGGTACAAGTTGCTCGTGGGGCTTCTACAATTTTGCGCCTTGGATAGGGAGAGGCCATAGAGTAGGGATATAAAGGTAGAGTGTCGACTCAAAAAAGTATCTGTATACAGTGAAAATTTTTATATCAAAAGATTCAGTTCTTTGCGGAGATTGCGTTCCCGTTGTCCAAAAAATTGTTTGAGCACTTTTGAAAAAATCAAAATTTTGCCAATTTAAATACTACCGAGATGACTCCCTGTTGTAAGTAGTATGAAGTAAGCTGGATATCAAAAGGAGTGAATATTTGCTAATAATCATCCCAACTAAGCGGGAATCAAGCTGATTATCAAAGGAATTTCATGCTCCGTATTGTAATGGAACTCTTCATGAAAAAGTCGCCATATCATCCGTGCTTTCTTGGCTGAAATTTCATGTTTTAATTCAATTTTTACCCGCTTGATTTTATGATTCACTAAAGTCATGTTTCATTTCCTGAATCTGAATAGTAATGTAGACCCATTTACATCTTTCAAAGTCAATTGAAATCATTGTCATTGATTCTGTTATTTTGCCATGCCAGTGGCAGCTGTTGCCTGATCACGCTTAAGAAGATTCTCTTGAGGTTCAGCAGCAAAGCAATAGCGCAGGTCACCGAGTTGACAATTTAGCAAACATAACCTCACCAAGGCTGTCATTAACGGACTATCTGTAAAATACTATCATTTCCTTCTGCTTTATGCCATCATGATCAGTCGATTCCGTTGTAATTTCTTCAAGGCTGCATAAATATGCATATCTCACATTTGGAAACAATTCCGACTGCATCTCCCTTGAGTTCATTTAATAAAATCGAAAGTGTATGCACATTGGGGATTTAATTAATGCGGAGTTACGACTCTACCTAATATATTTACGACTATGGGAGAGGCGACTATTAGCCTTAATCACATGCTTCTTTTTAACAAAGAAAATTAAATTTCCATCTATATGGACACTACGGTATTTTCTAAAATAGAAAAAGTAGATTGTATACATTAGAATAGAATTCCAAGAGACAGTAAGTAAAGTTAGGTTCTCATGCGTATGCTTTTGATTTTTTATAATTTTACAATCAGTCGCTGGGCATCGCTTGCATTGCTGATTGGTGTATTTTGTATACCTTTCTTTGTTTCCTCTATCGTAATAAGCTAATCAAATCAAATTATATTTACAGGTAGATGACAGACAATTATCTACAATGAAATCTGTTGAGAATTACCTTCCACAATCGACTTCATACCGGGATCGCAGCTGCAGTCTCATTTCCGTCTCTTTAAAAGATGAGAAACTGGAAAATGAAAACGTCAAATCTTTTAAAACAACTGGAAAGTCTTCTCCGGTGGAAGAATATGAGATTAAGAACTGGAGGAAAGTTGGGGCGATGGTAGATCGACTATTCTTCTTCTTAATATTTATTGGAGGAACTTTTGCAACTTTGTATAGTCTGATACAGCATCAGTCGGCAGTCGGGGACCTCAAGAAGGCTGCTGGTTTATAAGTCAATTTAACTGCTTTTCACTCATATGCATGTGGCCAATATCGGCACTTATGATATATTGTCGACATGTACATCTTTCCTAATAAGTCATTTTAATCGAGTCATTTATTAGGATTTATTATCATTTGAATAAATTATCCTCCTTTACTATATAGGCATTTCCAATCCATGATCAAATTTTTTTTGATGTCCAAAGTAAAATGAAGAATCAAATGCTATCACTCAATGTATGGTCTACGTGAGGTCTTTTAGATTCATATTAAATTATATCAATCACAACTGGATTTTTCATTAAGCAAGGATAGTTTTAACAAGGGTTGAAAAAACTGTGGTCCGCGGGCCTGATGGGTACCGGACTGTTCTTCAAGTGGTCGTCATGTGCTACCCACAAGGTCGACATCTCTTGCAATCATATATTGTCCCATTCAAATTCCCACGTTTTTGATTACTTGCAGAATCTTTATGTTTATCACTTTGAAGTAAATTTTTATATTATCTTCTTTAGTAGATTGCGTCTCTCATGAGCATGTTATTTATAGACATTAAAATAAAATTTTGAACCATTTTGTAGCCTCTCCTTTAATAGAATTGAAATGAGGACTCTTCACCAAAGGAATTTCGATTCTATCTGCGTACATGCAATATTTTGCGTTATGCATATAAAAGTCACAATCAGGAGATTTGCAATTAGCAAGTTATTGAAATTTCGACGGGCATTCATTAAATGTCACTTTAAACACACTATACTAGCAAATCGCCAAAGTTTGTGCACCTGCAATAATCAATAAGTGCTGCTTTTTGCAAACACAAGTTATTAAGTTGCATCCTCAGTTGAAAAGTGGAAACTTACCTGAACAGCTGCCATTTCATCCAATATCAGGAATCATTAGCAGGACTAGTTCACATTTCCCAACATCGATGCAACTCCCGATAAAGTCGTAGCCATGCCCGGGTAAATTTGAGATTTGCAATTAGCAAGTTAGTGAAATTTCGACGGTCACTCATTAATTATCACCAGTGGCGTCGCGTGCTCCCAGACCATAGGCCTTCACTCGGCATTGGAATACTATTTCAAAACCAAACACTTTTATGTTACAACATTAATTTTCATGAATTTAAATGAATTTTTAATAACAACATCCCGAACATTATTTAAGGCCAAGTGAATGTGCACATGAGAAGTAATTGCTCATGTCGCTTAACCGCCTTACTCAAGGAGCTGAGACCACATTGTCTCGAGAAGAAAGGAGGCAAGGCCAACAGTTTCCTGTGCTTCTCACGGCTGGTCAGCCACTCACATGTTTGAAATTTTGATACATTAAAATGTCTTGTGTAGTGCTTCTTATTTCTTTCTCAGTGACTACTTTCATTTTATATCAGGTGTTGACCTACCTTGCTTGACGACTGTCATCTTTTCAGTATATTCCCTTGGGACGAAAGGCGTGATTATGATCTCATCTGCAGTACTAAACATAGCGTCACATCAATCACGTAAAAACAAATTATGGAATTCTGCGGAATCTGGGTATTCGAGTCAGATGCATTACTCTGCAGCCATTGGAACCTTGTCTGAAAGTCATCCATCTGCTACTGTTGACGTAGTAGCTTCTCTCACATTAAGCAAAGCTAGGAACAATTGGGTTGCGCTTCCCTTACTACGTGTATATTTAGGCAGCGCGCCTCGATCAAGAATTGCGTAGAATTTCATTTTCAAAAATTGGAGAAGACAAAGCATTATGTCTATTGGGAAAGCCAATATTGTCGCGGGCGCGGGCGCGTGCGCTTACTGCCTCACCAGTACACAACTCTCTTTCGCTGTCTGAACATCACTGCTCCGTCTGGACACTCGACTAGCTTGTGTGGCTATAAATTGTTCGAAGAAAACAGCTGTGATTCAAGCACGCGCTGCAAAACTGTTCACTCTTGAGGTTGAGCGTCTGATTTTGAGACGGAAAGCTGTGCACAGCTATCACGAGAAGCAATCGAATTTAAATGAATGATGACACTTTTCATTTTTATAATTGTTGGAAAATTATTTTTGAGGATGCGCCGAAGGGCTCGCAGGTACGGAGAAGACGCCACTGATTATCACTTTAAGCACACTGACAAATCGCGTAAGTTAGTGCGCCAGCAACAATTAATAATTGCTGCTTTTTGCAAACACAATGCAAATAGAATAATTAAATATTGAGCTGCATCCTAAGTTGAAAAATGGGAACAGACCTGAATAGCTGCTATTTCATCCAATATCAGGTATATTACCCGGGCATGGCTTCAACTTTAAATGGAGAGTTGTCTCGATGTTGGGAGATGTAGACTAGGCCTGCTGATGATTCCTGATACTGGATTATAGCTGATGATAACAGCTATTCAGCTGTTTCCATTTTTCAACTGAGGATGCAACTCAATATTTAATTATTCTATTCACAGTAAGAATTGATTTTATATATAGCTACGCCTGTGGTTGTGGTCTGCGAGAAGGTTGTACCTGATCTAATGGCTTGCAGGTTAGATGACGTTTACTGAGCCATGAACTAAACAATAAGATGTGATATCGAAGATAAATAAACGTTCCTTTTGAGGATGCAAAATTGTAAATACTTTTTAAAGCCTGAAAACTATTATTGTTTTCGAATTGTGTTTGGCAAAACACATTTGACACGACAAAAACAATTTTCAACTTCTACATTCCTGTACACCTTCTTAGGGACAAAGCGTCTGGACTTTTTCAAATTATGATATCTTGAAAAATTTACGATTTTATCAGACTACTTGTAAAACGTATTAAGTAGCTCGCATAACGTTCAAATATTCTGACGTTTTAAAATCTCGGATTGATTTCCGCATCACAATTAATGCCCCAACCTGACTGAACCGGACGAAATGAACTACAAATGCTTAGATTGACCCCATTAAGACTGTTTCAATTGAGGCTGGCTTTTTAGAATTTTGAAGAACCGTCCTCTTTCAGTATTGACTTTTTCTTTTAAGAACTAATCTTCGCTAATGATCATCGCAGAATTTTAGAACGACAATTGAAACAAAGCTTCTACAAATATCTTTTCTGACTGGGTATGAGCATTCACAAACTCCTATACATAAACAGCCACTAGTGAAATGCAATTTTTGATGCACGTATTCATAAACTCGAAGCATATGAATGCAATGCGTGCTTGCATTTCTTGCCGTTATTGTGACTCGCGGCCACAAAAGGAATTACCACAAATGATAATTCACTTATGCTGCCAACAAAGTGCTTCAAGACACACATGTCATTGGAAAATGTCTTTCATGACTTGTTGTGTGTCTTGAAATCCATTGATAGACTCATTCTTAAGAAGGAGATTATGCGTTTGTGACAGGGAAGCCCGTATTCTAGACGTCAATGTCTGGTGATATTAGAACTCGTTATTATAGACATGATTGCAGTCCGAGGAAAGTAGGGTCTTGCGCATCAACTCAGCATAAAAGAATGTGTGGTCTTAGAGGATGTCAATTAAAAATCGATGTCTCGTACCCGGATCGACCCGCTTTTCGTGTTTCAAAAACTGCAGGCCCGCGACCGCTTCGCATTTTGCCAGGCACTGAGCAAATTGCATGCATGATTAGACTAGAAACTAGCCACCGAATTATCAAGTAGAGACCAGGAATATGCATTCCACGAAAACCCTTTTTATTAATTTGCATGAGTAAATCTTATATAGGCTAGAAGGTCATTATTCGGAAACTGAAACGGCAGAAGGACATGTTTTTGAACCTATTCATGACTTTGTTTTTATTTTATAAAAGAAGAGATTTCATTGAAGAAAATATTTTTTCCATTCAGTTCGTTTATGAAGTCTGTGCTTACTCCTTCTGGAGCAACAAGAATGTTGATCTTTGCTCTGTATAGGTGTGTGTATTACGATCAGCATCAGGCTTGTCCAAGAGATTGGCCCCAATTTCGAATAGTTGGATTAGTGAAAATGCAAGCTAATTGTGAACAAATTTATCATCATTTCATCATTGATTCTACATTCCAAACGCGTATTACACTGCATCTACTTTGGCATCACATTGTCACAACGCAATGCATCTGCGACCTGCTCATTAACCTAGCAGTCAGATCCATCCGACAAAAAAGTTTGTCGGGGTGTGATCACCCTGCTTTTAGCCTTGCGGTAGACCCATTTGTCACACAGCAGTGTGGACAGTTTCTTTCAATTGTTCAACCAATGATAAAGTACGAATGAGTATAAAAGAAGAAGATGCACTATAGATACAACAGACATGCACTGATTGCCTCGTGTGCCTCTAAACTATATACAGTAATACACTTAATTAATAAATGATGAACCCAGCTAATGATCTCTCTATCACTAAGGCCGATAAATAGTGCATATCAATATGAGTAAAGCTCTAATTTCACATTGTATGAACAACGAATATTCTGAACGAAGTATAAATGATACGAAGTAACAATTGATTTGTGATTCGTTGCACAAGCAAGCAGAAGGTCCTAGCGAATTGTGAAGAGAACCTTTTAACATTTATATATAACTAGAGGCCGTATTTTGGCTTTGAGAAACAAATTTTCTAGGGTATCTGTCAATAATAATAATATCGTATATTTGAAAACACCCCAGTCATGGAAATCGTGGGGCCATAGTACAAAAGTGAATGAATCAAAATGTCTAAAATATTCAAAACATAACAAATAAGACAGTAAGTTAGATGTCAAAACAAAATTCATTAGTTAAGACGTTGTGACGATAAAGGATGTTTTCAGTACACGATTTGAGCACACAGGAATACGAAATGAGCCGGAGTACGGCAGACGTGTTGGTGTCAGATGATGAAGTGGATGCAAGGGATCAACGGTGAGCTGCTTGAACAACTTCAGTCCTATGATCGTGCGGCGATATGAGGAATCACAGATCGATATGAGGATCACAGTTCGACAAGCCGCAAACAATTCTGTTCCATCTTTTTTGAACATTTTCTAACAAGTTTTCTTGATAAACTCTCAGGTCAGTAAAGAGAGGAGCGCAATTTCTAAGTTGTGTCAAAAACGCGATCAGTCTTTGAAATGCTCGTTTGGGACAGGCGCATCCTTGTATTGCCAAATATTGTGGAAACAGTGGTTAGAGATTCAAATCAAAATCAGCAAAGTCTCATGAGCAGATCTGATAGACATTGCTATGCATTGAAATGCTTAATAATGGAGGGTTATACATGCGATGAACGAATATGATGAACAGAAAGTCCAACAGAACGACATTTTACGACAACTTCTACTGGGATTTAAAATGTAGGATTCGCGTGCAGTCCGCCTTTATTTGTAATTCTCAGAAAGTCTTGCGATGACCAAGCATGAAAATTGAAAATAAGAATGAACTTTATAACTACGATGAAATACATTTAAGATTAGAAAAGTTAATTTTAAGCAAACGAATGATTTATACCCGTGGAGACTTTTGGGTGTCGTTGAGAACCCTTAGCAAAAATGTAAGACATTAGACTGTTTCCAGTTGTCAAAGGCGCTTGGTACAATATTTTCTGTATTAGGAAGCGGCAGCACGAAGCTTTTCTAAAAAGTTTCTGAGGGTTCATTCATTTTATTGAAATTAATTAATTGTGCTTCAAAACCATTACGCATGTTCAATATTTTCAATTTTAGAGACCTACGAACCGGCACATTTCTAGTCGAAACGGGTCGTGATTCGTGAACCAAATCGTCAAAAATGCACATAGTCATACGGGCTTTTTTATGGACAATTTATTTAGCATGCCATACCGTTTAGCCATCGAAAAAATAGACCTAGTTGATAGGACAACCATCATGCAATTTACATGGCGATTGAAAGACACCTTGGTACTCATTAAGAATTAATAAGCAGTCAAATCAAAATTTCATTAATCATCAAAATCCACTACGCTTTTTAATTGCAATCTACTTCGAATGACAGATTGACGCTAGATTATGAGCTAGATGGTGGATGTTCATTTGATGTGTGACTTCCCATTGGCCCAGCTTAGCCAAGTAGGTAGCTTGATGACAGAGACTAGGTTTGTAATCTTATGTCTCACTTGTAATCTCTGGAAATGTAACCTACATCAATTGCTCCCATGAAAATCCTGAACCCATGAAAACACAAAACTTTCATTCGCAAAAAATCAGTAGTTTCTATCCTATCATTTCTAACAGTTTTTAGAAAACAATTGGGATATTTTTGCAACATGTGATTGATGCCCATAGCTTCCCGTGTCTTATTCAGGTCCAATCCAAAACAGTTTATGAAAATTATCTGTAGACCTCGACGAAATTTGTCACTCAAGCTTTGAGCTCATACAAGTAAAGGATTGCAAAGGGCTTTGAGCACTACAATGTATTATCAGCTACATCATGCGCTTAGAATGTAGTCTTGGAAATGGAAAATCAGTAAAGTAGGGAAATCCAGTATCTATATGGAAATTGCGATTTAAAGACTATAAGTGAACAATAAGTTATATTATGTTCTTGAACTCACATTACTTCCGTGCCATGCGTGCGATTTTCATCTTTGAAATGCATATGATTCGGAACAGGAGGATTATTTTTGCATCTGCAAATCATAGGCCAAGCCTCAGCAGGTAAGAGAATTTAATCTAGTCAGCGTATCAAACTTGTCCATCAATAAAAATTAATTGTGTAATCATTGTTTTAACGAAATTTGGCGCGCTGACTTGATTTCTTCTGGCTGATATTGGACCGGTCTGTCTGAAATGGTCTCCTTACCCTGATACATATGTATCTCAAAGATCAAATCAATCTAGTGGTTACAAGGTTATAGGAGCAAAGTGTGAAAAGCCTACCACCATGTGTTATGAAGTAGGAAATTCCGAGTCCGCAAATGTTTCAACTTGTGAAAGGCCTCATTAAAAGATGTCTGAAAAGTACTTTCAAAAGATCAGACGACATACTGATGCATATAACATTGTTCTTATTGATTAGATACTGTTTGAGTTTTGCTTCCAAACGTCATAGTCTACTTCTAGTAATAGTTCCTATTTTAGGATAGGTAGTAGTTCACTGCTTAAGTGATAGGCCTAAGAGTTCGTGACGAAAAAGCAGTATGAAAAGTCCGTCATATAGCCATAAAAGATCTAAGTTGACGAGCCCTTGGGCCATTTACAAGGCTTCTTAAAATGTAAAATGTTAATCGGTCCCGGACTCACTCAGAAAGACTGACTGAGCCCAAAATCCTGATCTGATCAACACTTAGCACGTACTATGGCTGATTCGGCTAATTCGGCTAATTCTTGGTTGCCAACCGAAGTTTTTAACCACTTTCAGTTAGAATGTAGCATCTCAGGCAGATTACAGCGGCACTCCCGAAGACTGCACATCATACGCCATTGCTGATTGCGCTTGGAATTCCCCGTATACAGGATATTATGCGGATGAGAGTTCGATGCACGATGGGAAACGGCTATCGATCGCAACATCGCTTGAGAAGTGTCCTAGTTTGTGGCATGGCTCAGGTTATCATGAATCCCTCTTCCCTTGATGGTATATTTATGGGGCATATCAGAGACTTATGTGGTGGCTCAATTGAGACTCTGATAAATAATACGAACAAGGTCACTCCCAAGGATCTGGTGCATTCTCCACAACAGTCAGATGGCCTAGTGGACAGCATTAAGAGTGTGTGTGTGAAAGCTACTCGGAGCTTCTCAGATTGAGGATGCTATTTCTTTCATGTCGAAACTTTTAAATGATTCTTCGATGTGTCATTTTGTTATTTGTATATATCTACGTACTTTATCTTGGTTTTATGATGCTGAATAAAATAGAATTGAATTGAACAATGTCACGTTAAAGTCAAAGAAGGAGACCAGACTACAAATCTATAGAAAACAATTCAAGTAATTTTTGACCACCCAACGGGGATCGATCCGAATTTTTCTCGTGTCATAATTTCGAATCGCATCGAATATCGAAGCTTCGCAGGTCCCTAATTTACATGCACAACCATCGGAGGTAGACCTACAGTAGTCTTGACTATCACAATCGTCTTCTTTCAAACTGTGTATATCTCAAATTCGTCACATATTTCAGTAAATACATTCATTGTAACTTTCATCATATACTTGGATTTATGCTGAGTTGCATATGTCGGTAAATCAGCGTAGCGCGGCAAAAGCAACAGGTCTTCGGTTGCAGGTGCCGCATTCCCGGTCTTCACCATAAATAGTTGAGTTTCACATATAATGCACCTATGTAAACATGCAGAAAGATCAATATCCATAACGCATCCTATGAGACCGGAGGTGGTCCAATCTAGGGGCTACGAAATTAATTGCAATTGACCTTGGGCAAAGTCAATTAATTGCAGCTGATTGGTGTAATCAATCAATTAATTGCAGCTTATTTATAATTACCGTTTGTCTTGCATCGTCGGTTTCGGTGTTGGACAGCAGCTCACAACAATCCGTCTGATTATCAATGAAATCGGCTTGATTTTCAACCGAATGAATTTCAGTCAGTGAACACGGACGGCATTCTCACTATCAAATTGCAAATTCATGAAAGGATGTCAGTCAGAATATGCAATATTTACCAAAAATGTGTTGACTTTAAATACAATGACATCAAAAACGGCTGACGACAATGATTGACAGAATTAGGAGACAGATGTTTATCTTGATCTTGTGTGTCGATGATATTATACATATAATCGACAGTTAATCATGCCTCATACATTTCAAGCACATTCCCGAACAGATAAAAAGAGTGGACATTTCCGTACTCTTGGTCTTTCAGCATTTAATCGCTTGTCAACAATTATTCACTCAAAGTTATTTATAAATCCTCTATTTAACACCCCTAATTTGTTTGTTCTTTCTTGAAACTCAAAGTTCGTCAGGTTAGATTATTCATATAATTTCTCGAATCATGAAAAAATCATTCTGTCCTAAGCTCACAAACATGAATAAGTTGAGTAATGTTGTAAGGCGGCTTAATGATAGGTTTCCATCAGCTCATGTAGTCAGCAAATATTTTCAAACTTAGATTATCATCCAATTGGTAATTATTTTCAAAGGGAGTTGGACAGAAAAGAGCTATGCATCTCCTTCAACCTCATCTCGAGACCATGGAGAGGGCAATAAGTTAAGTTTCAGTACTTGTGGCTCACAATCACTTCACCTTTTGCATTGTACATCGACAGATGGACTACAAGATACCATTTCTTTTATCTTTTGCTAATATCTCATAGTCAAAGAATTGTTAAAATTTATAGTTCGTGTTTTACTCTTCAGTGGCACGCGAATTAATGGCATTGTGTTTGAGTTCTTCATTTCTCCCCATCGATTCTGCCTTTCCGGCCCCTCTTTCCTTACGATTGTGAGAGGAACAGTGAAGGCTCATTGCTGGTCCGTTTACTCAGATTTACACTGACAGATGGTCATGAAACGACTGAGAAACTCTTTAGCTTCTTTTTCATGCTGAGTGATGTAAATCGCACGCGCCAACACTCAGTGATGGCGAACAATGGCCATCCAGGTCCAAGAATGGTCTACCAGGCCATTTGACCAATCACAAATGACCTTTACTGGACGCTGGACACGTCGACAGGTGGTCTAAGCAGAATTATCGTTAGCACATTCTTTTGTCGTGTCTGTCGATTTCGTAAGAGAGGATTTTCTTATCTGCAACTGAATAAAAAGTTGATTAGCATCGGAAGCTAATGAATTGGGAAACAATAAGTTTGTAATTGTAGACGCGTGCCGATAATGAGGAACCAATTGTTTTCTGAGCCCAATGGTTGCCCCTCTTTCACTAAAGAGGGGCAACCATGGAAATAAATGAAATTGAAGAAAATCTTAGCAAACTTTGAAGAGATTGTATTGTGAAATTTGTTGACAGATATCTTTGATTTCAGTTACAATTGAATTAAAGACTAATTTGGCCATCAGAAATTCTAAACTGCTACTATTTGTGAGTTTCATAATGCAAACTTTCCGGTTATACGACACTCTGGGTGCTCCAGAAAGGAAATCATTTGAAATTCTACATGAAAATATTTACAAAAGAAAGGACAATTCTGTAAATAATTTGATTATAAATACATTGATTATCATTTTAAAAAAGCCTGTGTTTCGACTACGCAACTCAATCACTATTAAAGTGGAGAGGAGCACTACAAGGCGATCACAAAGCCTTCTGGACGAAGACTCGAATTTGCATGCATTACTAAGTGTAAAATAGGCACAAATATAAAACACATGAGGAAAACAGACTTAAAGATATTTTCATAAAGTAAAATACGATTGTTGGAGATTTAGGTGATCTGATCGATGGGAAGTAGGTTTGATGAACTCACTGTGAAAAGAAAAATGCAGCGGATGCAGACTTTATATTCTAAATAGCACGAGGCTTCGCTCTCGGGGATTTGTCACATGACATATCCCCGAGTAATAATAATTTGTTCCACTGATTTTTTTCTTTTCACAGTGATGGATTAATATGTTGCCTCATTGATCAAAATTATTTTGCTCCTTTGTGTCCGCTTGATTTGCATCACCACTCTGCAAATTTTGACTCTCATTCACCTGAAATATGCGATTGCTTACTTACTTAGATTCCAGATGGATGGAAACTTTATGGCTAGTAGTAAGATCAATTCATTTTTGATGTGTCACATTATTTGCTTTTATGTGTCCATCTCGTTTGCCCTTAACCTTTCGGTGAAAACTATCAAGAAGTGTTTGAATATGGATGTGGGCAGTGTCAGACTGAATGTGTCTTATCGTTTGGACGATCGTGTGTACTTCAACACTTGCATTCAATCTTGAGCTACTTTAGGATGAAAATTGTGTTATTTACTCAGCTACCTTGATCGTTGGAGTGAATGTCGAGACCTGCGTCTGTAATAAGGGTTTTATAGAATTTTTCATGTGGAAAATTGCGTAACTTTCCTTCCTCTCGAAGAACCTTTCTCAAATTCAAATTTTCAGGAAGATAATAAAATCCATTGATTGCCAAAAATTGACTGCAATTTTGCTATTTTCAATCAATTAATTATAATTGAAATGACTGAGCATCAATTAATTGACATCTATTTTTGATAACCGCAGAAGACTTCTCATCGCATGTTCACGATCATTGGTTTTTGCAATAATTGTTTGAAGAATCCTAGACAACAACTAAGCAGAGATTGGGCATCTTTCAGATGATGGTATTGACATTTACTGCAAGAGTTGTTGATAAATAGAATCCTACGTAATGGATGGTTGTGCGCGCGTGTCGCGTCCCGTTTCCAAAGGCACAGAGCACAGACTTCCGAGAGAATAGTGGACTATAATGTCCAGAAGCTAGACTTCTCAATGCGAGCCTCTTCATGATCGAGTACTATGTCGGAAAAGTCCTTCAGTCGATGCTAGAGAGAAATAGAAATCACGAATGATGATTCTGAATGATGTAGTCCTAATTTAAACATATTTCTGGAAATCACATAAAACAGAAATTTATTTATGAGCATGCAACTTATCGTGAGAAAAATTTGAGTCCATCAGCTGATTGAAAATGGGAAGCTCATGCAATCAATCAATCGAAATTGGAGCTATTGAATACTCTATCAATTGATATTAATTATTGATCAAATATTGACATCAATTATTTTTTGATTATCTTTGTAAAAAAACCTGAAAATATCTATACTGTTTTTACCTACTCAATCAGTGACAGGACTTTTTATTATCTGTTATTTGACGCACTTCATCTTTTTTATTAATAGCAACAGCAACATTGTGTAACGCTATACACTCCCACTTTGTACATGTTCTAATTCTTTGCATTTGAATGACCACATGAATAATTAAGTACTCTAATGTACTCTTTCACATCCAACAATCGATTTGCATTACAAATATAAACGGATGTTATGATAAGTATTATTCTCTGATATTTTGATGTCAGGGGTTGAAGTTCAGCATGACTTGAATTGATTGAATAATGCCTACTTATTAGAAAATATGAAAACGTTGATTCTCATTCAGTCAATGATATATTCAAAAGTGAACAAACTTTTATTGCGACAACTTAAATTCAGATTATTCATAAGTTTATGATGGGATTGTCATGATTCTGCAGCCAAATCCCTTTGGAGTTGCTATCGTTTGATGAATGTACTCTTCAAGCATGGAGTGGATACACTTACCACCCGCATATTGCAATAGTTTATTAGCAAGAGATAAGTCATAACCTGTCTTCGGATGTCCAACCTAATTTCATATCGACTAGAAATTTGCAGTATCTATCCAATAAGTCTAGACAAAGTAAATTTACTAATAATAAATTTTGTGATAAATTCAAGTTGATTTAGAAAGCTTTTAATGAAGCTCGTTTTATCCCCCATTGAGAGAGATGCCATCTTCTATTTTCATGTAAATGGACAGTAATAGTGCGAATACGCAATGTACTATAAAAGTACAAATGCAATAATCATTCTGCTTCATACATCCATCTAATCATTTGAACAACAATCACGCTGAAATCAAAACTTAAATGAGTAAACAATATGTACACCAATAATATAGTTTGTTGCGACTTTTTAAATCCGTCTTTTCCCTTTGTCTAAGTCAGAGGTTCCCAGCCTGTGGTACGCGAGTACTTGTTCGAAATGGGCTATATGTATCATGATGATGATTTAATCTATTCCGGCTACAGACCAAATTTAGTAGGCAAAGTGTAGGTCAGCTTGAGAAAATTAGATCGACGACAAAATTCGATGCAATTTGACACTTTTCATAGTCTCAAAAGACAAAGATTTGTCTTGTGCACAGATTTCATCATGTCACATCAAACTTTGTATTAGGTTGTTTGGATATCAATGCCACTGACATCTACTGAGAGACGGACAGGTCGAAATCGATAGAACAAAACTAATCATTTTGCATGCAGATTATGCTTGAAGCTCAGCATCCAAAATCATGTATTTTGAAAATGCCTATGACATAGAAATTTACATTTAACTTTGGCACGTCAAAAGTATTCACAAATATTATAGGCTACGTTTCTCAAAAACGATACACAACCTCAGAAGCTTCTGATGAAGCATCCTCAACTTATAAAGTAACGGCTATTTGTTTCATGCTTGTCTTGTTCGCAAAAATAGATCTCTTTTTAGAAAATAATAATGATAATATCTCAACCTTTATTTATTTATTTATTTTTCTATCATTAAAAAATAATAATTGTATCTTTCCTAACATAAAAAGACTTTATGAATATAAAGACTAAGTGGTACGCGGCGAACGTTCAAGATCTCAAGTGGTACTGAGGCATGAAAAGGTTGGGAACCACTGGTCTAATTTAATAAATAAATAATTAATAATCTGATCTTAATGGAACTCTAATGGACGGCAACTGTTTGTTAATGACAATTTCCACTACTCGGTCAGGCACCTGTCCAAGTTAAGACCGCTAAATTTAGGAATAATCAAATTACTGCGATAGTTGCAGATTCTAGCCATAAAGCGGTTGATTGTAAGTTCATTTTATCAAAGCGATTTTATATTGAAGGAGAAGTGATAATGATTGTGAATGCTGAGTAGTAGTAGCGTATATATTGCAGGAATGAAAATCACAAAATACATGTACATTGAGACATATGCAGATTGTACAAATTGGCACAAAGAAGAACAAAAGAAATAGCATTCAAGTAATCATTATTTTCATCACATTAATGAAAGGAAAAGCTATGCAACACTGTAACCCACGGAAAAATGAGTTAGCACGACGAACAGCTTTGCAAAATGGGACTCGAAACTTTCTAGTGAAAGTGAGTCAGGTACCAGATGATGCAGCGGATGTTCAGTAAATGATTCCGCTCGATGCAGCGGCCAAAAACCGACATGGTCAAATTTCACATTTAAAGGAGGAAAGGCATCAGAGGTACAATCATATTCACAGATCAGCCGATGTGTTCTTTTCTGGAACGCTCTAGCTTACTCAGTAAGACCGCTGGAAAACTGCCCATAAATCGGTGACACATACAAAGATTTAGCTGTTATGGTTGAGTGATATACCAGTTTTAATTCTCTAGGCTGAAGTGTCTGCTTTAAGCAGCGAACAACATGAAGTCTTTGTGAAGCTAACCTTAAGAAGTAGCTTACATAGTATACTGGCAGGGCACCAATGCTTTTACAATGTCGACCACTGGACTCCGGCATCTTTTAGATACTGTTGTCATGACAATGTCGGTTCATTACGAGCATTGTTTTCAATGAGCATGTCCGCATTTGTCCCATATTATTTATTACAGATAGACTGCCGGATTTTCATGCTTTCTACTATACAAATTGACGCAAAATGAACGTTTAAATGGGTAGCATGAGATTTTCAAAGCACAGCAAAATTCAAGAATAAATGCTGCCATAATTTAGTCATTTTGATGAAGTGGCTTATACACCTAACGGCTAGAACCTACAGCAATTTAGGGTTGCAATAATTTGACTCCAATTAAGATTGATTTTCCTCATAGACCTAGATTAGTGCTTGACAGAATTGCTGAGAATTTATATTTCAATAGAAGTGATAACAGCTGTGACGGGCACTGGTTCATGCTTTTCCAATGTCAACCACTGGAATGCGCCATCGTTTAGGTGCTGCTGTCATGACAACGTCTGTTCATAACGTAGCATTGCTTTCAATACACATGTCCGCTTGATTGCCACATATTAGACTACATATATGTCTTGCTACACAATGATTGCATGTCTCGAAGAAGTATTAACATGAAATAATAATTATTAGCAATGGCAGCACGTCATACAATATATATTTTCTAAGACGCAAACAATGCTCGGACCCGTGGTGTCCGGACAAGAGGAATTTGAGTGCAATCACAATATATAGCAAGTATCTTGAGCTTTTGTCATTTTACTTCATTATATGTTTAAGAAACTTGTTGAATTATGGATACAGTAGTCACCTCTGGCAAGGAACATGAAAGCCCCTACGTGATTCCTATTTTTTGAAGTCGCTTGCTTGGGATAATACTTTCATCAATCACTGATTGATGCACCAATGTCGGAACTATCTATCAGCATCATTTGTTTAACGTGCTGCCTACATTTCAGAAGTGCAGAATGTGATAAATGAAGGCATGTCAGACCAACGCACCAGTAGAAGGCGCAAAATTATTCTTGTCAGAGCTCAAAGTCAATAGACGTCAATTGTCGCCACGACAGGATTAGACAGGTCGTCTCTTCTCCTGTTTGACTAGAAAGGAAACATTGGAACATGTAATGCTAATGAAATGGCACAATCTGCTGACATAATACCATAGCAATAGAACAATGAGCAACCAGTTCAATATTAAATACGTCAAATTGTCCGAGGTTTCAGATCACACAGCAAAGAGACACAGACGGTGTCAAGTTCTACAGAGAAGTTTGTGAACGCTTTTTCGTGCGCCTGCTATTTTTTTAATAATGATCAGAAGGCCCAACATCATCAAGAAAACTTTTGCGCAATGATCTGAATTCTTCGAATCTGAAGGAATCGTGGCGATCGGAGCATTTTGAAGGAATTCACAGCAATCTGCAAGTGACACACGACTATTTTTCCTACCTCTGTAAGGCATTGAAAATTTCTTTTTGCCTACTGAATGAGTTCCTGCATGTTCCATCGCTTTGAATCAGTTTTCATTTCTAGCAAAGTGAATCGCTTAAACAATCTAATTCTGTGTTCGCCATCCATGACGTGAAGCTAGAAAGTGTCACTGCTTTTTCGTAGATATCGACTTTTACAGAAACGTAAGAACGTTGATCGCTACTGCTGAGCGCTCGCTGTTTGTATCCTGACGTCTTCTTTACGACACATTTCAAACAAATTTGAATTGATGGTGTTATTGATTTACACGACTGTCATTTTACGATTAGGAAAGTTGTTGCTCGATTTGTTATCTTATCTTATCAAAATGCCTCAAGCAATTGAGAAGCTACCTTCAGTTGATCCCCTTGGGAGTAATAAATCTGAATTTTATTCACATTTCTTGTCAAAAACAATCGTCTACTGCTAACAAATTACTCCTGAGATACTCCTAGAGATTTCAGGTAATAGACTGGTCTGGTGTAAAACACTCAGTTCTGTCTCAGCGACCTGCTTGATTAAATTCAAGCTAATATCGAAGTACTTTGTAAATAGCTTCTTTGTGCCTTGAGTCGGTTTCCTTTTTCGGTCAAATGGGCAAGTCCCAATGAAGCGATAAATTTCTATCGAAAGTCACTTTTCCGAGTCTCAATTAGCTCTGTTTGACTAACACGGGATGAGCTGGTGAATCAAGTTCGATGACATTGGAGCTTGTGACTCACATTGCCGTTACCACTGTACAAACGTCAATGTAATGGGATAAATCGCACGATCTAATTAAAAGTTCTTCAACCATTATATTCTATCACGCTTTTCTCTGCTCTCTACGCAGCCCCTCAATTTCAAAAGCAAAGTGTTTTGATTAGGCGTTGAATAACTGCAAAGAAACATCTACACTGTTTTTCGATGAACGCTATTCAGTTAACAAGATAAAATTTGCATTGAAAAGTGAAAAGCAAGTAATGTACCGATGTGGTCAATAAATCACGATGTTCAAGCAGTCATTGAATTCCCAAGATGATATTGCACTTTGCTCATCCATCGATATGAAAAGAGATAAGTAAAATCAGTAAAGTTCACGTGGGAAGCTTGTACTTTTACTGATCACCGATTCTAAACAAAAGACACAAAATTTAAGTTTTAGAAAAAGTTTTGATAAAAGCATTTCCGAAATTTACCTCATTAAGAAGTACTTTATTTCATTGTTAGGCAACTTGAGGATTGATTAATAGCATAGACAGATGATCAGACAGTATTGACTAAGTTTGCTAATTCGAAGTCATATCCAAAGAAAACGTTTTGGTCACTCAAAGTTCTTTACCATGGACATTAAATGAGGAACATCATTTTTGCGACATCGAACACAAAAAAGCGCTTCTAAAAACGAGCCGTTAATAATCAGAGAAACGGTGACTCATTTTCAATGAATCTTGGTGTATGTGTTTTTTATTTCTTTTTATAAAAATATCCAATATGTTCTAACTAGCGGGGTGAACACGCAATTGTACTTACAACTTCAGATGTCAAGAATAAGTAAGTTTTGCAATAAATGAGAATCAAGCTAGGTGTGCAAGACCTAGTTTCCTATTTAAACAGAAAGACAACGATAAAAATATGCATGCTGAAGATGTGATATTTGAGTGACAATGTAATTGTAAGCACAATGATTGGAAAACTCATGGAAAGTGTGTAAGTCAACACTTAAAGTGAAGATTTCACTATGATTATACACGTATGCAAAATGTTAAACACTGTTCCTTTCAAATGTTTTGTACTATGTGCATCGAATAATCAATCGAATTTCTACCAAGGTCGAGGACTGATCAGACCGTGTTTGTGAATTCAGTAAGATGATGTTTGAAATATTATTTTATCAATAAGTATTCTAAATATGGCACATTCTTGTCTTTTCGGATTAGAATAGCTTCATTCGAGAAGCACTGTGAAGTTTGAAGCAAATTTGCAATCCTACACAATGTGTGGTTATAGAAATCATGCTCGGTTAAATGTTTTAAAGCAAAAGTTTAGATCTTTTGCTTTTATTGTTCTGTAATCCAGCATTTTATATAGAATATTTTCCATTGAAAAATGAAAACCTGCACTATTCACAAGTTTAATATATTGCATGTATCAATCTTTCATCATCGATTACATTTGTTGGTATTATTCTATGCATTCGCATCCACCAATCTATTAAGCTACGGATATTTATTTTCAGCATCATTTTGTCTTTATATGAATGAGATTTCTTTAGTAGCTAAACCGCATTGGATTTCAGCTCGTGGAGACCGCAGAACCTTTCTTTTATAAAAATTGAGCGATATAAAAAATTGCAGCATTGACTACCTGGGTATAGGACAGAACTGCTAAAGAAAGTCAGTGTATTATTTCTCAAAGCTATGCTCAAAGTTCAAAGCTTACGAAAAATGAAGAATAAATATCACGACATCATATTTCTACAAGATCACCGTTCATAATCAGGGAGCGATGAGTCACCTTAAATACCGTCTTCATTAATGCATTTTTATTCCCAATTTTAAAAATATATCACAATTTTATCTCACACGTCTCATGTGTTGTCTCTTTTCTTTACCGTCGTTAATTCAAAACTCGTTAGAAGTTTATTACCAGTGTTTTGTGCGCCCAAATTCATATCAAGCATTGTCTTCAAAATGCATTGCATTTTTCCGATGTTGAGAGTCATACAAGTTCAGCAATAACTTTATTGAACTCAGTTGGTAGCACCACTACGTCATGTGCAACGCCCATTCGAAAAGAGATATATTACCTGTGTGTTGAAGATAATCGCGAAAATTATTCACACATTTCCGAAAGAAGTTGAAGAAATTCGAATGGTTGAATTGTCAGACTACAAAATATTTCACCTGAATGCCCTTAGTTTAGTGATACAATGTGACAAACAATTGATGGAAGATTTAGAATTTCAAAATTCCTGTTGAAGACTTTTCTTTACTTCAAGTAAAGTTTATCATTGACAGTTCAAAAATGATGAATTATGAGTTCATATCACAAGTTGAAGCGTCTAAAGGTTTTGTCATTTATCATGTTGGACGTGATATAAATTCTTTTCGAAAATCAAATCATTCAATGGCTCAATTAATCAAAATTTGTCACAATTCAAAAGTCACGAAAGAAATTTAAGTAAATTAGTTTGAATCAGAAATGGACAAAGCGACCCTGGCGCGTTAAAGGACAATTCAATATCAAGCAAATGTAATAATAAATTGTTCACTGTACACATTGAAAACATGGAAAACAGACATAACAAATAATATTAGATTTTTGACATTTAAAAAGTCTGAAAAGAAGAAATCGAAAATATTTGGACAAAATGAATTTGTAAACAGCGAATTTCAGTTTTATCGAAATATTATGTTAGTTTTTCTGTAGTATATGAAGGAAAAAAGGCATTCATGACGAACTCAAAAAGCTACGATTGCACTGAATTTTCAATCTGTCTTTTGCGCTTGCTTCTTTAGACTTTGTGGACAAACAGCAGAATTGAAAAGAGAGTTTCAAATAGGCGAATCACATGAACCAAGCATGTTGGGTTCCAGTGCAAGAAAATATGCACGTAGATTGCTTAAAAGCTCTTTATCTCGGGGTCTTTTGGATCCTTAATGAGACTTTCAGAGAATGATGTACATCTGCCTACTACGAATCTGCACGTCTGTCAAGTTCTAGTGAGTTCCTCTTCTTGTCAGACAGGATCAAAAAAAGACACATGTAAATCCAATGGGACGCAGATTGCACTTTTTGGTTAAAATGAAATTTTCTATGTTTTCTCTGATTAAACGAAAAGTACTAAGCCCAGAGTCATAATTTTTGGCATGGAATGTCTTCAGGCTACTTCCCATTACGTGTATATGCTATTACTATGCTTTTGATCGGCAATGTATGTAAGAATGTGGTTGAATGTGGATAAAGTTGCTCAAAATGTATGTGTCTGCCGACATTAAGAGGCTCGCCAGATCTAAATGCGGTTAGCTTTATAGACAGGGGTGCATCAACATGAAAGGAAATGACCTGAAGACATTCCACTCCAAAAATTATGACTCCGGGCTTAGTACTTTTCGTTTGATTGGAGAAAACATAGAACATTTCATTTTAACCAAAAACAGCAATCTGCGTCCCTTTGGATTAACATGTGTTTTTCTTTGATCCTGGCTGGCAAGAACTCACTAGAACTCGGCAGACGCACCGATTCGTAGTAGACATATGGTGTACATAATTCTGTGAAAGTCTCATTTTCCGCCTCGTTCCCTGCAGAAACTCGTTCTGGCTGTCGGACTAATACTTCATGGTTAGGATCAGCTGATGAAAAGGTTACCATCGTTTTAAGGCGGCTTGAAGGTTGAAAGAACTTATCTACAAAAGCTAACAATAGATGCAGGATTGCCGTATATTTACATTCGAGCATTTACTTCATTTCGATATGTTTTCATTATATTTGTTATGCAACGATGCGAACAGCTCACTTTTCCATTGGCTAATTTGCGAAGACACACAGAAAATATTTTTGTATCCTTCGTGTGTGTCCTCGCATTAAGCGATTTGCAGTGATATCAATGGACTTCCAGACCACAGTGATCCAGACCTCAATGACTGGTGTTTAGGCATAAGTGATAATACTGTATAATAAATCAGTTAGCACAGGCCCGGTATTTTGAGTTTAGACTCTATGTACTTTTATTCGATTATTTCGAATACAACAAACGTCGATCACAACGAATTACAATATTTGCAAGGTTCCTTGAAGTTGGTAAACCTAAACGTGCTCTATTAACTGTTTTAATCATGCAATTAATGGAGTCATCAAATTTATCTAATATCAAAGGATGCCTTCTACAGAGCTCATCTAGAAATTGTTATCAGTTCTGATCGCTTTCTTTAGCAGTCTGCATTTTACAGTGTGTCTTATCCCTTTTACAGAATTAATATGAAAACAGCGAAGAAAGGCAGGTATATACGTTAGGACTGTTAGGACTGTTTCAAGACGACACTTTCTTTATTAGGGTGTGCGCGCACTAAACGGCCAGGTCGCGTCGACCATGGCCGACGCGGCCAGTGCGACCATGAAAGCGGTTGCGACAGCGGCCAATCGACGCCATTTGTTGAGCAACAAATGAGTGAGGAAAAGGTTGCTGCAGCACTTAATTATCTATTTTTCGCGGCAAGGGTCGCCAAGTGCGTGATCTGTCATAAGCTGTAATGCATTTTGCTGGTCGCTGCGACATCTTGGCCGTTTGTGCGTCGCTGCAAATCTTGATGGCCGCCACGACCAAGTGGTCGCAGCGGGTAAGTGCGCGCTCAAGGAGATGACTTCCCATCTCCGGAATGATGACTAAACATTCTTGCTGGCCGTCAAGACTTGCCCGCCGCGACCTGGCCGCCTTGCGCGCACGCCCCTAAGGATGGTCTGGTCTATTTTCGCTCCATGCGAAAATGAGCAAAGATTAAATTCAAAAATAAGTCTTGTTCCTACTCGGAAGCACATAAGGATTGCACTCCGCGGCAGATCTGACTTCACGCTCCCGAAATCCAAGCCCATGATCACAAGCCCAAAATCGCGTAGGAATCGAAGCATCTGGTCAGAGAAATCTGCGCATTCCGACGATCTTTTACCCGCCCTCAGCGCTTTAAATGCACATTTATTGAGTTTTGTACAAAGAAAGGTCGTTGTACTTTGAAGCATTTGTTTATCTGTGACAAGTTACGAGCTTGTTAAAATTGCTACGCGAACAAAGTCATCAAAAACTGAAGCCTTAGTGATAGTTGAATTAGAGCAGAACTTGTGTCTAGAGCCTTGCAGACATGCCTACTCCCGCGCTTTTAACCGCATTCGCTCTTAAACGTGGGTGTGGATGCGTTCTCTATGGGTACGGGTGCGTTCATAACGGGTGCGAGAGGTGCAGGTAGAACTTGCATGATGAGTACGGGTACGAAAAATCGTCTTCCCGCAAGGCTGTGCTTGTTTTACATTATTGGAATTCATAAAGAGAACCTTATCTGCTCCTGCCTTTTAATTTAAATGATCCAAACCTGCTTAGTGCTACTTGCAATGCAACGCTTGGAATGCAACACTTTTTAATGGTTATCGATAAGTGCAGCAATTAGTCAGAAATCGCAGAATCCATTTCTTCACAAGCAGAGCCATTCAGATTTTGGTTCTAGAATCCAGATATCTACTCGTGCTTCAATAACTAAGAGCCCATTTGTGAATATCTGCAAAGGAAAGCTTGATGGATTTTTGCATTGTACGATTTTCTCTGTGTTGCGGTATGTTTCGTCGATAAAGTGATTTTTCGCTTGTAACTGAGAGACATAGTTCCCTTTCGGACATAGTTCGATTTCAACAGAAAAATGAATTAAATATATTTGTAGAGAAAAATCTTGTTGTGACGACTGATGGAGAAAAGATCTGCTGGCACGCATGACTGCATCTACCAAGAATAATTTTGACGAATACAATCTGCGCGTTCGCAAGAGCTCTGCTTGAGAATGTTACATAACTCTTTAAATAAATTTCATCTGACAGAGCTCATGTGTTGCTGAAGTTTGGATTCTGGTATTTGACGCTCATTGACTTCGGAAAATTGTCTAACTTAAACAGCAGCAAGTTCCTCAATGGAATAGATCCCACTGGGATTCAAGGAAAAACAAAGGACCAATTTCCTTGTTTAGTTGCTCAGCAGGAAGTCTTGCGCATGTGTTTGTCACGCCGCTGTCTGTTTTGGCTGATTGCAATGAGCATTAATCACATATTCTTCACGGCATTGTAAAGCCTGCGGTAAGAAAGGATGGTGAAGCAAGCGATGGGCGTTTCTGGCAATCCTCTGTTCTGACAGCGAGTTACCGTGTATCCCAAATTCGATGTCTTTCGGACGTATTTCCCATGACGGACGCTGCTAGTGGACCATTAAGTATCTAATTGAATAATATCTTAGAGGAAGGTTGAAAAGTCATGAGGAGAGTCGGCTCAACTGTCTAGAGATTTTTTGGCAATTGTTAGAATTTGAAAGATACAAATTCGTGACTTGATATGAATCTGATAGCCATGCACGTTAAAAACTGAACTATGTGAACTGACTTGTTTTCCGATCTGGTACAGTTCAATTTCTTCTTGTTTCCTTCTGGGATCGTTTAAAAAATTTCCAGACCCTGTCCACTCATTTTCATCTGCTCGACAATAAATCAATACTTTCTGATAGATGTGAGTACGTGCACAGTAGCGGATTGAACTTTTACATCTTCAGTGCTGATTTTCTCTGAATTTCTGATATTCGAATCTTTAAAATCGACGACTTTGAGTCTGAATGTTGCCCTCAGCCCACAAAATATATATTTTTGGTCATAGATGACCAACTGTCAGACAAATTCAACTTTAAAATGAAATCGACTAGATATGAAAACGACGACAGTGGACGCTGCCATCACCCTCGAAGATAAAGCGTGTACTTTATACTGATTGAGCTCTCCAAACAACACATTGGAGACTATCTCTTCTTTGATCCTGCTAATTATCATCGGTAGCATTAAAGCGGTCGTAGCTCAGTTGGTAGAGCGACAGGTCTACATAACCTAGGGTCGTAGGTTCGAGTCCCACCAGCCGCACATCCTTTGCATGGCAACCAGATATATCGTTCGCTTCATTTTATTCTGGTGGTTGACTGCATTTACGATATGACTTCAGATGCTTTCTTGGACAATGGTCCCACTACTGATCTTTATGTCGGCAGTCACAATCGTGAGGAATTATTTATTCACTGATCATAATCGCTGTCACAACTGAAGTGTGATGGTGATGAGGGTCTGGTCCTGCCAATTGAGATGTTGCCTGTAAACAGTTTGTAGGAGGTGCATTCTATCTTTAGAGTGAATGAATGAGAAAGGAGATTTCGAGCCGTTCACTGGTGAACTGAGCCAACGGCGTTTTCTAGTAACTGCCGTTGAACTTAATTGACCAAAGAATTCGCCGTTCATAAACTAAGAACGAACTTCAAATTTCTGTATTTACTAACGGAAAGTATGTTTTCGTATTGGCATTTCGCTATTCATATGCGAAGTTTGATTGAGGACTCACTTTCAGTTGATCTCCGTCATGCTGAGGATAATGCGAGGGATTGGTCAATAACCCATCAGCTTAGGAATTTCTTCATTTTCGTGTGCGATTGCAAGCGATATTTGTGAAAATATAGGATACATCAATATACACGGTCAATATATTTGAGTTTTAAGCAGAAAAATTCACCAAAATCGTTCGTTCTTCATGTTGCTCCAAATCAGTTATTGACGATGTTATTGAAAATGAATGGAATTACAGCGTGTGTCCACCGTATTGCTTTTCACAGGCGCCCGGTCTCCAACAGTCGCCAGGTGTCCAAAAAACGCCGGGTCAGTTGAACCTTTGAAAAAATACACACCGGAGGCTTTTATTAGAAGATATAACGGTAGTGACTGAGACATCGTTCATACAATAACAATAGTTATCTTACGATACTGTCTCCCCACCTCAGGCATTAAGCATTATTAACCAAGCATTTTGCTCGGTAAATATTGTCACGTTGAGGAATTTTCCAATTTGTAATCGCTAAATAAGGTGAAGCAGTTCTTGTGACCAACACATCAGTCGACAAGTTCCGTCTGTGTCTCAAACTCTATTCATTGCTTCTAACTGTGCACGCATTTCAGTGTGATATCACTTTTACTCGATCATATCGCATGATTAGAGGCATAGAAGGCGCTCTTGATGTCGGCATATTTTAATAAATTTACATTGGCGACTTTGTTCTCACTAAATAAAGTTTTTGCTTTTTAAGTTAATCACGCATGCTTTCTGATGAATTCACAAGGTCGCTAACTTTCAAAAAGAAAAATGCGCATTTGTGTTTAAATTTTGATAATTATCTTAACATTGATGCATGTAGATCAGGAAGTTCATGCCTAACACTTGTGACAGAAAGCAACTTTGTTGTTTATAATTGATCACCTTGATAATCACATTGTATTCATTATTTTTCGAATCAGAAAACATGCCTCCTTACAACAGTAATCAACGCTTGTGAGTCTTGAAAAGTTGAGTCGACAACATCAATGAACATTCCCAATCCATCCACTGATCAATCTAGTGTTGACAACTTGTACATTTAATTTTCGAATTGGCGAGAATGCTAAACGATTTAATCACTTCCGCGGTTAATTTGCCATTAATTCAATAGGCTGCATCTTGAGAAGACAGTATGACGATGAGGGAGCAATGTAAGTAGTTGATGTTGAATATGGCTTCAAATGCAAGTTTTAGAGCTCATAAGCATCTCTGAGATATCCCATCTTGTATCAGACCAACATTTCTGACTGCAAACGTAAATCTAAATAGTTAAATAATAAGCAGGACAAGTTGTTTTGAAAATGACAGAGTGATGAAGGACAGTATAATAAACTAGTGATTGATAGTGTGAAGAACTGGAATTTTATCAGATACTAAATTTGGTTGATAACCGCAAACTTGCACTACTTCATCTGCACTACTTGTATAATTGTACTACTTCATCTGCGTAAAACTCGACAAGCACATTGTCATAAATCTGCCGCCTTGCAAAGTGAAAGGAAAAGAACTGAGCGAACTGGCATTTTTCACTGAACGATGAACTGAACGGCCTAGCGCAAAATTAAAAAGAACGACGAACTGAGTGAAGGACTAAAATTACCAAATGGACGAGGAACTGAGCGAACTGAAAAATTGCCTTGTTCGAATGCACTGGTGGATGTCCTCAGCGTTACAGAAGTCAGAGAACGTGTTCCCCTCATACCAGTTAGTCCAGTTAGTCATTCGATTGTTATATTAAAATCGTTACCAGCATCCGAGTCTTTCATTATCAGTTCAATTTGAATTGGAAATTTATGAAAGCAATGAAGCTTAATATTCGTAGTTCAACTTAAGCCTTTCTCAAATTCTACAAAATACGCTATCAGTTATGCAAATTTGAATTGTTCATAATACATGTAGTCTGTAATGGACTTCTGTTGATTGTGCAACAAACAAGAGATGCATTTACTTTATATATTGATTGCTGTACAAAAGTAGCCGAAAAATCTTTTAAATAATTATTAGTCAATATTCATGAATTTTTCTCATTAAATTTTCTTCAACTTTACATCAGTCTTATTAAATAACCATAAATTGGAGTGTGAACACAATACAAAAATCAATGGCATGTCTCTCTACATAATGGGAAAGTGAAGATGATGCCAAACACATATAGCATGCTTGTTTCAATTAATCGACTAGATGCTAACATACTCGTACACGTATCTACACCGTTATAGTAAATTTGGCAAATCGTACCGCATACTTCTTACTAGGCCTAAGCTTAGATAAAGTTGCAGAGAACCAAAAAGGCCCAGTTATTCCGATCAGTGAAACGCATTCGCAACGAGACCCTCATTTCTGCCTTCTCATCTGAGAAACCCGCTTGGTATGTTTATAGTATAAGTGAACATATTATTCCGTGTAGAAGATTTGTCCATGCAAAACCTTAATATGTTTGATTGGATTTCTTGTAGGCCTATCTTGATTGATAACTTTGAAAGGTTAAATAGACTCGCTCAGCATGCAGGGAGCTGCGATTGGAATGGGATTGTGGCACTCCTGCATTCGATCTCCTGTCTGGAGGTTGCCGCCGGACCGCCCCGAAAATCTCGGGCCGTTTTCCATCTCTGCTGCAACATAGGACCTACACAATAATAAATGACATCAACTGGTGTGGTAGCCACATATTAGCCTATATATACATGTATATCAACAATAGCTTTATCGAAAAGCTCGGTCGGTACAATACCTGTCGCCGGTCCGGTCCAGTCTCAAAAATTCCGGATCGGTTACAACTCTGGTCAGAACCCGTTCATAATTTCATTTCACTTTCTGTTGAATTTTATTTCATAAATTATTAAACTTCTATAAACCTGTCGCTATATGTTAGAAATGTTAATGATTCTGTGTTCACTCGAATAAATAACAGACTCAAAGTCATGAGAGGTCATGAGAAATGTCTCTGTCATTAGTCATTACACAATTATCAGGAAAACACAATCTTCGTCAGCATTACATTTATTCAATAACTTTTTGTTCCGTTCAAAGGATAAAATCTCGTCCGCAGCATTGGTTATACGCCCTTCCAACTCTCGTCTTTACATAAATTGAAATAGAAATCAAAATGTTTACGAAACTTTTGTTTCCGCAATATGTTCATCTGAATTATGGAAATTCTGGTTTATCCGTTAAGTAGGACACTTAGAATTTATGTAATTCATCATTCGCTGCAGAGTGCTGAATTTTGACTAAGTCCTGCAAATAAGCCTTACATCAAATGAGATGTCAAAGGAGATTGTCACGGTTCTGTGACTTACAGTAAATCGAACAATGGAAAATATACGCATCAGCACTCCAATCTACTCAAAACAACTTCATCTTCAGATAATGCATGAAAGTTACCGATTTTCTTGGTACAATTCACTCGTAAGTATTAAGTAGCAAAAATAGTTTCTTCCACAAGGGAATCTGCTGCAATCAAAACGAAAACTCATTGACGGATTATAATATATTCAATTAGATGGGTTAACTAAGTAAAGTGAGACACTTTCAATGTTGAAATGTGCAAAAAACATGGCTATACGTAACGAATTCCTCCAATGCACCGGCAGTTTAAATTTTGAATCAAAGGCTACATAAGTTATTTGCATCATGCAGTCTACAGTAGAATGTGCTGGAAATTACAACGAACTTGATTTGAAAGAGCCTATAAGGATTCCTTCTATACCTTACAACACTTAAAATGAGCGAACACTCAAACTATACCTCAATAACAGTATTGATATAAAGAGTATCACTTCTTGTAAACTGTATTAGGTGGTTGTTGCTAGGATGGCCGAGCGGTTAAGGCGTTGGACTTAAGTTCCAATGGACAAGAGTCCTCGTGGGTTTGAATCCCACTCCCAGCAGTTTTTTTTGCGAAGTTCCCTAAGGTGGATGCTTTAGATCAGGGGTGGGCAACGTGCGGCCCGCGGAGATGAGAGTAGCCGCTTGACATAAGACACTGGCGATGCTTACCTAGATACCTACAGCATCTATAGATGCTACTTATGTTTTGAAAATTTCTTCCGCGGTAGAAAAGTTGATGCAAACAATTTTCCCTCAATGAATTGCGAGATAAGTGTGAATAACTAGCTGTGTTCGCATGTGTCATTTATGCAGAGACCTCGGAGCACAGAATTAGATTGTTTCAGCGCTAGAAGTGCAGCGCTAGATTGTACTCTGCTGGAAGTGCAAACTGATTCAAAATGATTCATGTGCGTGTTGATAGTTGAACTGGCTGCTCATTGTTCGATTGCTATGCATTGTTCGAATGGTATTTTGTCAGCAGATCGTTCCATTTCATCAACGTTGCATGTTCCAATGTTTCCTTTCTAGTCAAAGAGAAGAAGAGACGACATGTCTAATTCTGTGCCTCGGAGAGTGTCAGTATGTGTAAGAGTGTAAGCTAGAATAAATTGCTGGTCCTGAAGGTCAGCAGTTTTTATGGTCAAGGGAAATCGTCCTTGACAAAGGACGAAGTCCGAAACGTCGGCACTGAATGATTTCTATTATTTGCATTTTCGTGCCTCATCTATATTGAGGTATCTCTCATTATACCTATACGGTTATAAACTATCAACACACAGAATTAGACATGTCATTTCTTCTTCTGTTTGACTAGAAAGGAAGCACTGGAACATGTAATGCCTCTGAAATGGCACAATCTGTTGACATAATACCATGGCAATCGAACAATTAGCAGCCAGTTCAACATAAAACACGTCAAATTGTGCGAAGTTTTAGAGACTGTTATCAACCGGATCACACAGCAAAGAGACGCAGACGATGTCAAGCTCTACAGAGAAGTTTGTGAACGTTTTTTCGTGCGCCCTCTAACTTTTTCAATAATGATCGGAGGGCCCAACATTATCGAGGAAACTTTGGTGCAATGATCTGAATTCTTCGAGTCTGAAGGAATTGTGGCGATTGAAGCATTTTTAGGAATTCACAACAATCCGGGCGCACGACTATTCTTCCCATCTCTGCAAGGCATTAAAAATTTCTTCCTACATGTGTCATCGTTTTGATTCAATTTGCATTTTTAGCAAAGTGATATGGTTAAACAATTTAATTCTATGTGTGAAACTGCCTACCAGACATCACTAACGAGTAATGATTGTGTCACAAGAAAAAGAAAGTGAGAGAAGGATGGCCATCAGAGTCAGTCATTCTGCCGAGCAATTAAGTCATGCTGAATGAATATGAATTCATGGGTCAAATGAATATCCTAGTGATTTGAAATATTAGAATATATTCCTGATCTTCTGTTATCTAATCCTAGTATTTTATTAATGCGAGGATTAGTCATCGAGGATATGCATAGAACTATATTAGTCCATGGGCCAGACCAGATATCGGTACCACCTCGGGTGAATGAACGAAAGTGTAATAGAAGTGTTGAGATCGGAGTCTCAGATCGGTAGCTTAGTCCTTGATTTTCACATGTTTTTGAATTTAGTGCGTCGCTATTATTTCTGGAAAATCCAACATGTCGCTATTTTCTAATTAACTCCCTGTTGGCTCTAAATCCTTCGAACTCCAATATATTTTTCAGCAATTGAAAGAAAATTATCGCAACCACTTTTTGATAGGTCTGGGACGCTGATTGTGTCATCTGGGGGTCAACAGAGGACAGAAAAAGCAAAAAAATGACAATAAATATTTTTTTGAAAAAATTGCAAATAAACCAATTCAAACAATAATGTCTGCATATGAACATGTTTTCATGAGCTTTACGAATACATGCTGTGATGGGCAATTATTGTTGATGAATTCGGAAGAATTCTGATCGACTCATAAGTAGTATGTATATCGTGAAAACGCGATTTATAAATTTGTAGAAAAAAATATGTACGGTAACTATTTTCGTTACAAATATAACTATTTGTTAATCCTTTCAAATACATTTGTTATTGCATGCATCGCATGCTGTCATAACCTGGCGATGGTCAATCATTGGCATCAATGTATTAAACCCCATTCCGAGTTCCCAAGATTCGGCAATTGATTTGATAATACTGAATGTCACATGTGTTTCTTAGGATTCATTTCACTTCCAAATCAATTGAGAGGTGAGGGGTACTTTTTGAGCTATGTAGGGTTGAAAATAACAGGCAATTGGTATCATAATATGACATCCATATTATGATAATGTAAATCTAAGAATATTCTTTTCATAGAATGACACCCATGATGAATAAAAAATGCACTAAATCCAAAAATAGGCAAATTGATAAAGTGCGATTTGAATTGTCTTATGTCTGCTGAATGCTTGTAGCCTATATACACGAATTGCTTACCGGTGGCAGGTCTCTGTATGTTTTGCATGCTTTGTATGTAAATACATGTACTTACGGTTTTTCATGCATGTATTCATAAATGCATCCAATGCTTCTCATGCTTAGACATTATGCTTTCATACATGCTTCTAATGCTTCTCATGCCTCCAATGCTATATTCATTACATTTCAGGTGTGGGTAATGAAGTCATAATAGCCATCTTCTGAAGTAGGGTGAACACTCATAATGGCTTTATCAAGCAAAGGTGATAGTGACTGTGAGCCGACTCTGAGAAATCAAACTCACAGAAGCTGTATAATTCACTGCTCCGACGATATTTCGGGCAACCTTGTTTCACCAAGAGATTTAGATTCATGGGCAGCATTATTGAAGGCTACAGAGATTAGACAGCATGTCCCTGTTCTTGCATTAGCCACAGATTTAGAAGAGGGTAACATGCCTCAAATCGTTTATCACCGAAAGTGCCGCAGTATCTTCACCATGAAACGAGATCTTGAAAACATTTCAAAGAGCAAAACTGTTGTAACAGTACAAATGAATACCGAACGAAAATTCACTCGTGATCCACCAAGTACGTCAAGAGTGTATGACAAAGTATGCATTTTTTGCAACAAGTCAAGTAAATACCTGAAGGGCCAAAGAGCACGTGAACTTCTTTCCCAATGTATGGAGCTGCGTGCCGACGATGCCATCCGAAGAGTAGCAACAAGACGATGTGACGAACGAATCCTTGCATTGTTAAGTAGGGAACTCGTTGACTCTGAGGGACATTATCACGCTTCTTGCTACAAACTGTACACCAAAGAAGCATTGGACACAACTGAAGCAATGACCAATCGAGAGGATGTCGAGTACCACGATGCCGAGTACCAGAATGCCGAGAATCGAGCTTTTGAAGAACTGTTCTTGTATATAAGAAACGAGCTGATGTCAAATCCTGAAGTTATTTCTATGATGGATCTCACGAACAGAATTGAGAAATCTATGAGCAAACTCGGAATCGCCTCTGTCAAACCTTCAACAAAGAAGCATATAAAATGAACTTGGCAATTCACTTCACTTCTCTAATGAAAAGAACAAACTCATTGTGTATCCCGACAACTTCACTGTCGATGATCTCGTCGGAAAATTCTATAGACTTGAGCAGGATCTGAAAAGTTCGAAATTTCTTCTTTCTGATGATTCTTTGACGAAAGCAGCGATGCAGCTCAGACAACAAATAAAGGAACAGCATTTCAAACAACCATGGCCACCAAACACCGATAAAAATGTCATTCCCGATAAGGTAGCTGAATTCCTGAATTGCTTGCTAACTGGAGAAAAGGACTGCGCAAATCCTAGTGAAAGAGTCAAGCGTTTAACCAATTCATTTGGTAGCGACCTCGTGTTTTCTGTTACTTTTGGAAAGACGAAGCCATTCAAGCATGAGCTGCTCCCGTTTGCTGTGAAGTCTCTGACGGGAAATAAAGAACTCATACGAATACTGAATCGTCTTGGACACAGCCTTTCTTATTCGCAGATGATAGAGATAGACACAGCCCTTTGCGTTCAGAAGGTTGAAGTTTCGGAAAATTCTTCACGTTTGCCAAGAAGCATTATCCCTGGGGTATTCACAACTGTTGCGTGGGATAACATTGATCGATTGGAGGAAACTCTCAGTGGCGAAGGTACCTCACACAGAGTGAACGGCATCGTTGTACAGCCCAAGGTTTCAGGGCCTATGCCACAGACTAACATGCCAGTAATCACCAAGTCCAAGAAAAGGAGCATCAGTCCTCCCTCACAGTTACTACCGATCTATAATGCTGGCAAACGGACAGGACCTCCGAAAACAGGAACACTAGAAAGTGCAAGTAGCCAGCAAGTAGACATTGCTAGGCGGAAGACTTTTGTTTGGCTTCTCACTCGCATGTCCGATCCAGAGAACCAGTCTACAAGTAGTTGGACCGGATTCAACATTCAGACCCGCAGTGATGTTGTCGTCAGCCAGGACACAGTTGTCTACCTGCCGACAATAAATGCTCCCGCAACTGAAATTTCTACTGTGAATGAAGTATTAGAACAAACTAACCAAATCATGGAATCCCTACAGCTCGACAAGATAGTTTGTGTGTTTGATCAAGCATTGTTCGCTAAGGCTGCAGAAATAGTATGGAAAAATAACAAGTTCAAGAACGTGATAATCAGAATGGGAGCATTCCATACTTTATGCAATTTCCTCTCTATTATTGGCAAGCGGTTTCAAGATGCAGGCTTGAGAGATTTGTGTGTTGAGTCGAGTGTGATAGCCGATGGATCAGTGTCTTGGGTCATGGAAGGTCGTCGACACAACCGAGCGATAAGGTTGCACAAACTTATGTACGAGGCATTCATGCGACTTGTGTGGAAAGGAGTTTTGCCATGGATAAAAGAGAACCATGCGGACAGTATGTCACACGTGATGAGCTCTTTGACGATAATTGACAATTTTCATATTGCTGTCAACGAGGCTTCGCTCCAGGAAGTTCTTGAAAATGAGTCTTTCACGGAAATCTGGCAAATGTTTAACTCATATCTTGTCTCACACAGGTGTGGAACCAGTCTTTCAGCTTTTTGGATATCCTACATAGACATGGTGGAGATCTTACTGGGTCTCATACGAGGTTCAAGAGAAGGGGATTGGATCCTGCATCTAGCGTCCATTCGTGAGATTATTCCTTGGTGTTTTGCCTATGACAAGGTAAACTATGCTCGATTCCTTACATACTACTTCGCAAAGATGTCTCAACTCCACATTGAACATCTCGACGTTCATGCACACTTCGTAGAAGGTGGTTTCTCTGTGAAAATTGGCAAGCAGAACCCATTTGGACGTATTCCAGTGGACCAATCGAAGAAACGGTTAACAGAGATACCCAAGCACCTGGGGGCACGAAAGGGTTCAGTTTGAAAACTGCAGCAGTGGCGAAGTTTTACTTGACTTCAGAATATCGCAGTTCATTCTTGCGGCAAATAAGATGCATGACTAGTGATATGAAAACGGAATCCATTGATCATCCTGATATCAGCCTATCAAGAATCAAGAAAGATGAAGCCGACGTTCAATCCCTTGTGCAGCTCATGAAAACAAGTTGGCTGAACCCATTCAAAATTGAAAATGATGAATTTGTTAGCTTGTCCAGTCCCACTGTCACACCCTCGGATATTGCAGAGGATCTCCTTGATGATCACCGATTCGGGGAAGAAGCTTATCAAACATTCAAACGAGAACGTCTTGAAACAGATGCGACATCCATCAAATTTCACGATAAAATAACGAAATTGAAACTGAAGACTTTTACGAACATCACAAAGAAGAAACGCACTCAAGACCATGCCAAGGAGGTAATTTTGAAAGCAGAAAGGAACCTGATTGCCCACATTATTCTTGTAGCTGAAAGCAGAAGGTTACATATGGCAGATGTATTGGCTCATCCTCTCGGTCCGGTACCCTGGGCACTTGCAAATTGTGACGGGACTCTTCGCAGAACTAACAAAGCGGCTCTGGCTAGAGAAATGGAGAAAAACACTGCCCCAGTGCAGTCATTCCAAGCCCATCAACAACAATCATCGACGGAATGAGCGCAATTCAAAAATTCAACGGATGTGACCAGACCTTCGCCCGGCTAGCAATGTCATTGCTAGTTTATCTTCTGCATGAAGGAGCTCAAAGTCATCGAATTGACATTATGTTCGATGTTTACAGAGAGGCATCCATCAAGACTGCCGAAAGAATCAAAAGAGGATCTGAAGAAAGAATTCAGTTCAGAAGCATGGCTCCAGGACACAGAATCCAGCAATGGCGCAGATTGCTCAGCAGTCCTTCGAGCAAAACGAGTCTGATAAAATTCCTGGTAGAGGAATGGATGAAACCAACGTACAGAGAGAAAATTAATTTCGTGACCTGTGAGAATAAGTGCTTCCAAATCACAACCGAAAAATGTATGGAAGAAGCACAGTTGAATTCATCACATGAAGAAGCTGACACAAGGCTCCTACTTCACACCCTTCACGCTGCAGAATCAGGCAGTAGAGCTGTTGTTATCAATGCTGAGGATACCGATGTCTTGATTTTGTGCTTAGGATTAAGCAGCAATATATCTTGCTCTCTGTATCAAAAGTGCGGCACAAAAAATAGAACACGCTATATTGACATTTCGAAGTTGAGTCAAGCTCTTGGAAGTGGCATTTCTAATGCTTTGATTGGCATGCATGCATTCACAGGCTGTGATACTGTCAGCGCTTTTGCGGGTCGTGGTAAGATTTCAATTTTCAAGCAGATGAAATCCAACGAAGCATTCCAGGAAGCCTTTAATGACCTTGGGCAATTTTGGGAGTTATCTGAAGAGCTGTTTCTGAGGTTACAGATGATAACATGCAAGATATACATGCCTTCAGCGACATCGACCGAAGTGAACAAACTGCGTTACCAGATCTTTTGCGCTAAACGTGGAGAAGTTGAGTCTAGCCAACTGCCCCCGTGTAAAGACTGCTTGTACATGCACGCTCTCCGCGCCAACTATCATGCAGCTGTCTGGAGAAGAAGTCTACAGGCTCAACCCACGGTGCCTATGCCGGACGACCGACACAGAAAATACGGGCAACCTTGTTATTGAATGGATGCGCTGTTCACCTGTTCCAAGCTCCGTCCTTCAACTGATGTCATGCAACTGTACCCGTTCATGTAAAACATCAAATTGCAGCTGCTTCAGTAATGGCTTGAGATGTACAGACATGTGCAAGTTGCAAGCATGCGACAATCAGGCACCTGAGTCTGATGTGAGAATGCCAGAACTGACCGACTCCGAGGATGATGACGAGTAGGACCTTTGACACATGTAAGAACAGGCCCATGCTGTCTGATTAATCAGTCCTCATAGAGATAAAAACATTTTTGCCACATCTCATAAACCCGTTGTTGACTTGCCATTGCTTGGATGAGCATATTTACGTGCATAACACTCGACTCTTGACACTTGAGTTAATGCGATTGTGACGAACTTTTTTGTTGCCCACTTTTACTTTATTGTACATAACTCAACATCATAGAGTAATACTATGAATTTTAGAGTGTTCATTGCTCGGAATAATAAACTCTACATCATAATATTGTCTAATTAAGTGAATATACGGTCCACAGAAATGTATAGGATAAGTCGTAAAGATATAAGAAATATTTTCTAATTTTTCATTTGATTCCTCTACTACTACTCACATACTACTCATTAACCGTCACAATCTTTGCTTGCTTTCATGGCTATAATCTGGTTGACTGAAATGAGCACTGCCTAGATAAAAAACGAGTTGATGCTGACACTAGAAGGAAAAAACAGTTCTTTAAAATGATCATCGAGAAACGAACACTCTACATGTATCTACCTACACCTTGTTCAATGTTCAAACCAATAGGCCTAGTTTTGTAGGCCTAATCTATGCAGCTAACTTCAGATTACACTTGCTTTGGATATCAGAGGTACGAAATATGTAATTTACATATCTCATGACGTATACCGATCATGTTTTGGTCACTCCGTGATGTCTTAATCTTCAGAATACAAGATGATAGTGAAAAACTCTTTTTTTATTTTTTGCAGCATGTATACATATATAAGAGCCATTATCTAACCTTAAGCTACCGATCTGGCAGTGCTATCACACTTTTCTGTAAAGTAGAAACATACAACTACTCAAAAAACATCATTAAGTTACTAAACATTAAGTTTATTAAACATCATAAACCCCATGTGGTACCGATATCGAAATTTTGGGGCTCTGGCCCAAGGCCTATATATCAATTTTTGCATGTGATCAAGCAAAATCATTGCGAATTATTGGGCAGTCGCCATTCTGTATGTGCCGTTTCCATAATAATGCGTGTTGACCACGTGCTACTGTTTTCAATCTTAGATCCTTTATTACTATTGTGTCTTTGTTATCGTCTTTGTCTTCAATGCACGTCTGTTTCAGCCACTTGATGCTCTAGAGTGCCAGATTTCTATGAATTCCTTTCAATAGCTTGAATAATATCGATAAAATGAAGCGTCAACCACAAAATCAATTAATTCCAAATCTTCATTCGATTTCTTTTGCAAGTTCGCTCTCAAAGGAATGAAATCATGTACTGTGAAATCTCTTTGAATACTGTTGCACTGTTCAATACGAATCAATAAATTCTCTCAATACATTCTTTAACATGTCAATGGAATAATAATGTACATAGCCGCTAACTAAATGCAATTTTTGACGAATATAGTGCATGAATTTCTTCATAATTCGAAATATAATAATTCATGTCTGCATTTCAAGCCGTAAAGATACTCGCCCGGAGAGGGAATTTCAATGTTATCATTAGCTTATTCCGCTCATAAAATACTTTGAAAATAATGTCATATCTTGCAAAAATTGCCGTTCATGACTTATTGTGCAGAATGAGCTGGTCTTTCAATCCACTTACTGAATCAGTTTTTGGCAGAAGATTAGGCGCGTGGACCATGAAAGTTCACATTCTAATCGCCAATGTCAGGTGATATTACCGCTCGCCATGATTGACAGGATTGGAAAGCGATCAAATTAACCTCGATTGTGCATCAACGCAACAACATAAAAGAAATTACAAGTTTGAGATGGCGTCAAGGAAAATAGCTTCAAACATCGGGCCGCTCTCGGTCGGGCTTCCAATTCCCCAGGCCCGGGCGCGATTCCCACTCTCTGGATGCTATAACATTTCACCAATAATATACAAAAAAAGACAAAAGCATGTCTTTTGAACCCTTGCTTTTCCCCTTCTGAATTTCGCAATTTAATGTCCGTAAGGTAATGCGTTCAGTCAAAGAGAGCAAGCACAGCGGTTTGAATCTGCCATAATCACATATTTCCCATTATAAAAAGTTGTCTTATAGATAGTCCGGGAGCTACTGATACTTTCTTCTAAATTCGCACACAAAGGACTTAATATCATGGATCTGTAAATCTTGAAACGCTGAATACAAAAATCAAATTCTTGAGTGTCACAGCCAGTCGCTTTCGGTTATAGGCAAGGTTAAAGGATTCCCATTGGAATCCAATGGCAAAATTCCATAAATATCTATGGATTGTGAAACCCTTGGCAATTTTCGTGCATTTTCTTTAGCAGAAAAGAAGCTATTTATCAGAATGCTATGAAATTTGAAACATGATTGAGTTCAGAACATCAACTTCGATATAAAGTTGAAGTGAGTCACATGATTCAGTATTTGATGTTTGAGATTCTGTATAAAATGAGCAAATTTAATGTTTTGACTTAATTTTGGCGATTTTGCTCATTTTGTGGAGACTCTCAGACATCAAATACTGAATCATGTGACTCACTTCAACTTTTATATCGAAGTTGATGTTCTGAACTTAATCATGTTTCAAATTTCATGGCATTCTGGTAAATAGTTTCTTTTGTGCAAAAGAAAATGCACGAAAATTGCCAAGGGTTTCACAATCCATAGATATCTCTTGAATCTTACCATTGTATTCCAATGGGAATCCTTTAACCTTGCTTATAACCGAAAGCGACTAGCTGTGACCAGGGGTCATCAAAAATTGATTGCAATTAAATTGTTCAAATTCCAGTCAATTAATTGTAATTGATATTTTTACCAATCAATTAATTTTAATTGAAAGTTTGACCAATCAATTAATTGGCATTGGACTCCTGGGCAATCAATTAATTGGTAATTGGAATTACAGACAATCAATTAATTGATATTGAAATGTACCCAATCAATTAATTGATAATTGAATTTATCAATTAACTGATCGATGATGATTAATTAGTCAATGGAAAAACATGTAGGCCTATATTTTTATAAAATAGAGTTAGCCTAGAATAATTGTATTCATATTGGAACTCGATTCAATCAGTTAAAATGCCGGTATTAATGTTGTATGATCATTGTGCATCCCCATAGTTTTGATGTTCACTGATTTTACTGATTCAGATTTCAATAATTATCATCGTTTTATAAACTCTCAGCTTAATACTGGGCTACTTTATCAACAAAATTTCAAATACCATGGATAATAACTTTTGAAGCTTGAGGGCAATCATGTTGAAGAATATACAGTAGATCAGAGAGTTGAGAGGTGTCAGATTGAGTCAGCAGAATGAATTTTGTATAGTGGATGCGCAGGAAGAAGCGAAAATCTTAGGTGAATTGTAATGCTATATATTACAATGGTGTGAAACTTGATAAAATAATTGAACCAATTAATTGATTGTGAATCAATCAATCAATTGATATTGGGACATACAGCAATCAATTAATTGACATCCATTAATTGAGGTTCAATTAATTTTTGATGACCCCTGGCTGTGACACTCAAGAATTTGATTTTTGTATTCAGCGGTTCAAGATCTACAAATCCATGCTATTAAGCCCTTTGTGCGCGAATTTAGGTAGAAAGTGTCAGTAGCTCCGTGCTAAGATTTTGATAGATTTCTATCATTTAGAATTCCGCATAAACATTTCAATGCTTCTGATAGAAGGCTTTTTATTACTCACAGAGAACCTGTCTAAGAAGGAGATAATATCTAACATGCTAATGGGATGATTGCTGGCTGCTCGAAATTCAACCTTCTTTCTTTTAAACTCTTTGGTTCAAAAGGTCTTCATGTATCAATTTTCCTGGTAACTGAATTCATCAAATTAGTTCTTAGAAATTCAATATCACCAATTTTCATGTCTTCACCGTTTGTCTCTGAACATAATTTTTTCTCTTTGATGTCTCCAAGTAATCGAGAAATTATGTTTCTAGGAGGAATAAAAGAGAATTTGAGTCTTTAATAATACCAACACACTTGATTACATGAAGCCACGGTCTCTCCATCTTAATCAACAGCATTGAAGGATGGATCTCTCAGAAACTATGCAATAATGAAGCTGTAAAGCCTCTGCGTATTTATAACATGAAAAGCAAACTAAAATTTGGTTGTTCAGCTATTGCAGTTCAAATTTTATGACAGCATCTTTTCCTGCTTTGCAAAAAACCCAGAATAATGATGTAGAATCATCGCATCTTGTTGTAGTTCGAAATTGATGTGTATAGTCCGATATCGTAATATAGTCTGGGCTTCATAATAGCTCAGAAGTTTTGATGCAGGCCACTTCGTGGTTTATAGTTGCTGAGGGGATCGGTGTATAACTGTGTATCTTAGCGATGCTGTTACTATAGATGAGAGACCGATGTGCTAGAATTTTTCGAGTGTTCTAACACTGGAAAAATTGGTTTACTTCTGGGTACATTCACTTTCACTTATGGAAACGATCATAAACCTAATAGCGGAGGTAGGGTGCGGCACCATTCTCTCTCTCTCATACACACACACCTTTTTGTTTTATTGTGGAGTTGCTGAAGTGATTAAGCAAAACCGGTCCTCCGACAGATGTGATATTTTTCATTTTGCTTTATGACCATTTTGGGAAGCGTGAGCAGAGCCTGCAATAGAGCTTTCTTCACAGCATTTTTTCACAAGTCTCTCTCTCTCTCTCTATCTATCTCTGTCTGTGTCTCTCTATCTCTGTCTGTGTCTCTCAGCATTTATTGATCAACACGCAGTTTCTTTCAAATACCGATGCATTTCAATGAATAAACTATCAAATGCGCTGCCTACCACACTGATACCTTTGTCACGTCTATACTTCAGATTGCCCGCAGAATTATTTATTTCACCAAGTTTGGGGAAGACTTTATAGCTTTATAGTTATAGTGCAATAAACATTGCATTGAATATTCGCGGACATTATATCAATAAGACAATCATATGGTGATTTGCATCCTCAATTGAACAACCACTTCATGCAGTGTCGGGAATCCTCAGTACAATTAAGCTTCGAAGAGAATGCATTTAATGTGCTTGCTCATTTCTATGAATTTACTCCGGTATAGATGCATATTCAACAGGGAGTTGTGTTCATGCTGAAGTCTGTTGATGACTATTCCCAGCTGATATTGGACGAAATGGCGGCTATTAAAGTGTATTTCCATTTTTTTTACTGAGGATGCAGTTCAATACTCAATAATTCTGTATCAACAAGCAAAGTTCATATCTCCTGACATCAATGCACAAGCAACCGCATCTACAAGAAAAAATATATTATCATACATGTGCATAAAGATAGCAAGTTGCTTGATAGAAGCAATTAACTGTTACTCTAAATCAGCGCAAGTATAGTCACTAAGCATTGAGTTGCATCTTCCTAATGCACATGCTGACCCATATAGTCCGGGAGCTAGCGTGAAGTTGTGCAGGGAACGAGGTAGTACATAAAACTTTCACATAGCATAGTACACCTCTAACCTACTGCAAAACTCGCGCCGTCTGCGGATCATCATTTTTTTTTTTATTAGAAAAAGATGATAAAATAAAAATCTATGTATTTTCCATTGGTAAATTGTGACTACTGAGTGTTTTTTCGATTTTTTTTTTTTTTTTTTTTTAAAATTTGCTCAAATTGGTATTTTTTTGTTGAACTTGTTATTATTGATCTTTCAAATGAGTTATCATTCAATGACAGAGGATGAAGTAAAGTGTGCAACAGACACTTTTTCGTAAAGTATATCAACAATTTTCCTGAATTCTTCTATGTTAAAATTTTTGCAGTTACACACAAACGAAAAAGTTGTCTGTTTTACACTTTACCCCCATCCCCCTGATGATGAATCATTTGAATGATCAAAGATGCTGCTCTGTTCTTTATATAATAACCAAACAAAATACCAAATTGTACACTTTTTATTTTAAAAAAAAAAAAAAAAAAAAAAAAAAATGGAGCACCTCAGAAATCACATTTTTACCATTTTTTAATAATTTTTTTTTGTTATTTTCTTATATAAAAAAAATTTAATAGCATGATCCGGCAGACCGGCAGACGCGAGTTTTGGGCAGTAGGTACTATGCTATGTGAATATGTTTTTATGTTATGTCGTTCCCCCTCTAATATTCTAAAGTTTTGATTTAAATTGCAGCTAAATGTCTAATAATTTCATAGCTACTCACTAAGAAAAGTTTAGTTGGTTTTTCGTTGGGTCAACGGTAAAAAGTTGGCCAACCGTTTTATGCATTTGCCAAGCTGATGCTGTATCTCCCATCCTTTTATGACGCACAGTTGCTCCTTTCTGTATGTACTAATCGATAAAATTACAATTTGACGACCGTTTAACGGATAACCGTTGGTGAAGGGTATTTCCGTCGGGTCAACGGCAAACCTCGAGACACGCAAGTCGCTTGGACGACGGCATGGACTTCCCCAGGGTCAACCATTTTTTTCCGGTGGGCAATTCTTCAAGATTTGATCCAAATTATTGCGGGAACTCTTAAAGGTCAGGCTTAATAACCATTATAATTACAACATATCCTTTTGATAAGTGTCAGATACTCAGCTACTGACAATACTGACATAAAAAACAATAAAGTAATTCAATTTCACTATCAGAATTTTGCTATTTAGCTTCATATAATATTAGTCTCAGATAATCTAGAAGTTTCTATAAACATTTGTCTGTCATCATTTTCTGAACATCCTATTATCTGTGCAAGATCCATCACTTCGAGTTCATCAAACTGAACACCTCAGGCAGAGTCGCGTTATTCCATTTTGATTATTATCATCTGATAGTGATAATTATAGGTTGATATCATTCACAGAGCCGTTAGCTCATTACGCAATTACGTCATTTCGAAAAGAGATCAAATATCCAATTCAAAACTTATTTTCACAAATAGCTTTGAGAATATTCCCAAAATTCTGACTTCACAACAGGTATCCAGTATTTGTGGAAAACTCACAGTCTCTTGCAATACTTCTAAAAGAAAACATTTCATGACAGATGGGATTCTTACGATCCTTTTCTCCGCTATACTGATTTTATTCCTGATCTTTCGTGCTGTAGGACCCGTCAATTGATGAGAACGTAATTATTTGTGCCTTTGTCAATCAACAAGCGTAAGGACTATGTAAATGAGTCTGTGAGAGATTTTGAGTATCATATTCAGTCATGAAATGCTCATAAAGATGAAAGATATTTGCGGGCGATTGAACACAGCTTCACGAGAGGTTTGGATATCTATTCTTAACTCACCGTTAAATCTTCGAACATATTTCCCAGAAATCATCAACACTGATTTTTACTGGTGATGAACACGAAACAATGTCAATTTGTTCGCGTCAGGTGTCCCATTTATTCGTGATCACTTGCGATAAATGAAACTTTTGCCGATTTCTGATGACTTTCTGTCAACGGATGCACGATGACTCCCAATTTTGAGCAGATCCTTGAGTCGGCCTCCTTCATGTAAACATAATCAAGAGGCAAATCGCGTCTCATTAAACCAAGGCGTTGAAAACGACGCATAAAGAAGAGTTTCACGGGAAAAGATGATAAATGATCCACTGTTGCGCTGATCAAAGAGAATAGATAAATCGTTTAATTATAACGAAAGAAGTGTTGCGCTTTAATGAAGTTAAAGATGAAAGAGAAAGTATTGTTATAATGGTTGACTAACCGCAACATGCATAATTGGGGTTTTTATCAGTGTGTGTAGACTGTGCTCAAGTAGACATGGGCGGATATATAAGAGTGAAATCAACTTTTGAAAGCTCAGATAATGTAGCGATGTTCTTGTACTTTTTGTGTTAGTGAAGTATGAAGTCAGTTCACGTTCTAAATAAGTTGGACCCATGAGAAGAATCTGAATTATTGAAATACTTCTCTCTCAATGAAATTCACAAGGGCAACTAGCTCATGTGTCTCAAGATGAATATGCTAGGATGATCATTTATTCGCAAAATTTATAGCTATGGGCAGTTAATGTCACTTTTTGACCGAAACTCTCCGTTGTAGACGTTGGAGTTATTGTGCAGATCTGAAAGTTGGTCTTACGTTATCGTTGACTATTTTGCAGGATTTAGGTAAATCAGACATCCTATGACTTCGCTTCTGCATACCACACATACTGTACGTTGACGATCAAAGTCGATTTATAGAGATGTAAAATGTTGTGCGTTTTTAAGCTAGCTATGTGAATTATCATGTGATAGTAGGCTATGTCTTCAATAGTGTAATGTGTAATGCGCAGTCCTTAGGGTTTATTGAAGACATTGTATACTTTAAGACCATGTGTTTTAGAAATTTTCAGATAACAGCATTCGATGTAAGTGTACTTATGCAAGCTTAAACATATTGGTTGCAAAGTATTGCTCAAAACGTTGCCAATCCCTAGCCTCTGCTAGTGTATTTTCGTGTTCAGATGGATTTGATGGTCACTTTTTGTACATTTAAATGCTAAATGACTGACTTCCGCACAGTCACGTGAGGCACAATTACTATATGATGCATCTCTTTTAAAATGAGAATTTATAACTTCAGCTGCTTGGTCAATGAGAGAAAAAACAGAATAGTATTTTGTACATTGTTTCAAAGATATTTCAAAGTCGTGCTGAATTTCTAATGACCAAGTTTTCGGGTAAGTAGGTTGTTAGGTCCAATATAGCTTGTTGCAAGTGTGATGCCAAATGTTGTTAATTCAAGGCTCTTGAAGATTCAATAAAAACATGAAACTGAATAAAAAAGAGTCAAGTTGAGAGGTTGTTGAATTTTATCCAATTTCCTCTTCTTAGACTGTGAAAATGTTACTCTCATACGATTATGAAAGTCAACCCAGCACTTATTTAGAATGGAGTGCAATTTTAATAATTTATTGAATCAATCCTGGTAGGGACTGAAGATTCTCTCGATCTGTAGGCTTTCAAATATAATGCTGCTGTAACCATTGGATCAACCAGTTCTTAAAATAACTCAATGTACAATAGCTGTCTCATGGTAACGAAAAAAAGTTGATCAACCTTGGCTCGATAACTGGCAAATTTGAAATCTTAAGGGCTGCTATTACAACAGTACTAAAACTCATTCCTATTGTTGCTACACTTCTAATACTTAATCTACACAGATGCCTCATGCACTGTGAACATACAAACAGTGAAAATAGAAGAGGATAGTGGTCAGCATAGAGTAAGTTTATCAGGCATAATAGCAACTCAGTATCAATGAAATCCACAAAATGTATGCAGTTTCGATTTTATTAAATGAACTCGAGTTTTAGCCCAGCACCAAATGTGAGATATGCAATTTTTTCAGTTTTTGAAGAAATTACCACGGAATTTACTGATCATTATAGCAATACAGAATAAAGAATAGTATTTAAATCCTCCGTGTGATGACAACCGTTGAGAAGCAATGTTAATTAAATTAGCATCGATGGTAGTGCCTTGCTTTAATGCTCAACCTGATTAATAGGAGTATTTTTCTTGAACTTGATCATGTCACTTAAACTGCTGCCACTGAAAGAGCAAACTACCACAATCAAAGACAATTATCATAATTAACTTAAAGAATGCAAATTGGTCTATAGTACTATTCCGATTCAGATAAGAAATGAAACTTAATGTGGTGAATCATATGATTTAGTAACTATAAAAAGTGCATCAATCCACAATTTAATGTGAATAGTTGAATTCTAACTGCATGTAGTATTATGAATCTAACCATTTATAGCTCACTTTTATACAGTGATTTCTGCTGACCGTAGGATGTAGTCTGATAGTCAATAATTTTACATGGGGAACTTAAAATATCCATTTAGTCTGGCGGAACATAGCTTTATGAATCAGATCTATCAAGTTAGCAAACTTGAAATTTGAACAAAGAAGCAGAACAGGATTTCAACTTGAAGACTTCATTACATTGCGGGTCATGAAATTTGCTTCATAATCAAATTAATCTCGGCTTAATTCAGGCTTATTCTCGGCTTTTTCATTCTTTTTGATATCCTAAAAGTTTCATATTGAAATCTGGGGTTCCAATCCGCTAGCATATAAACACAGGAATAATTTGCAAAAATTTGGCTTCATTAATATTGATCAATTTTTTTGACCGCAGGAGCGTAGTCTCCACAAAAAACTGAATCTTTTAACATAGACATTTTTACTTTGTGTTGACATTTTTTGAGTCACCAATAACTTAGGACATTAACCCTCAGAGACCTGAACTGTTTCATGCCCTCTGAGACTTGCATGTGACTTGAAAATGTTTGGCTTATCTGCATAAATCGATGTCAAAATATTGGGAAAGTTGATTTTAAGCAAAGTAATTGTGCTAACGCGTAACTGATTAATGTATTTAATCTTTTGAGTGTCTTTCAGCCTTCTTAGTAAATACATGCGAAAGTATGGTGTTCGTACAAGTCAGCAACATTTAGCACAATATCAGTCGTATAAGGAGGCGGTTTCACAATGTTTGCTGCTGCAATGAAACTTGGTAGGCAGTCTATTTTAGGCGGCGAAATATTGATATGACGATGGCTTTCAACTGGAGCATTGCTTTATGCCTGACGAGTAGTTCATATAGACCAACCAGTCACACGTGATAATGGATAATGTGCGGAAGAATAATATAATTCGAATTTAGCGATTTTCTAACACAATGTGCGTGTACGAGCATGATGTAAACAATCAATAAATGAATTTCGCTCGTTATGCTTCATCATGGATATGCACAAAATCACTTTTCATCTGAAGGAAAAAAATGTCTGATGGGAATTTCTTCACCCTCTGAAACCTGAGACTTGGACTATCCACTATACTTCTAGTCATTTAATTGAAATGAAATATCACATGCAGAATCAATGTCAGAAATGATGATTTTACTTGGACACAAACAATTGACATATCCTTATCAGAAAAAGTGAAATAGAAAATATGCGCCCTCAAGTCTCTAAGGGTTAAAAGATGATAGATATCACAAAAGTGCATGAAACCGATGGATAAAATGGAAAAAAATAGTGGAGGATAGCATAGAAGTACAATGACACTCAGCAGCATAAATTAATTGAACTAAGACTGCGCATGGAAAATACTGTTTTCTTATTTGAATTCATTTATTATCACAAGTTTCACAGCACAACTAACATTTTATGGAATTCAACGCTTCTTGATTTGTCTTCATCCACATTGATTTGATAATTCATAGTGATATACATTATGCATAATATATACATCTAGAAGATATAGGCCACAAAATATTGGATGAAATGGCAGTTATTCAGGTCTGTCCCCATTTTCAGCTGAGGATGCGACTCATTATCTGATTATCCTATTCGCATTGTGTTTGCAAATGGCAGCATTTACTGGTTATTGCAGACGCACTAACTTAGGCGATCTACCAGTAGTGTGTTTAAAGTGATATTTAATGAATGCCCGTCGAAATTTTACCGACTTGTTAATTGCAAATCCCAAATTGACCCGGGCATAGCTACAACTTTAAATTGGGAGTTGTGTCGATGTTGACAGATGTGAACTAGGCCTGTTGATGATTCCTGATATTGGACTAGATAGCAGCTATTCAGGTTTCTTCCCATTTTTCAACTGAGGATGCAACTCAATATTTAATTATTCTATTTACATATACATACTTCACATAAAATTTCCTATTTTCGTTCGTTAAGTCCAACTGGTCCAATTGCCACAGAACTAGCTATGGAAGAAGACTACATGAGAGGTGAGATGTGACAAAAACCTAGTTGCAGTTGCAACGGAAAGCCGATGCATAACAGGAGAAGCTGAACGATCCCACTGTTCACCAACTGCTCATTATTCACAAATCTAGGAGGAATTCTACACCACAAATTGGCCGTCTCCCGACACCTTTGGTGTGTCTAGCCCTCAATCGCGTGTTTTGCTGCAGGCTGGTGGGCCATCTCATCGACTCAAGTTTGCACTCACGCTAAGTAGGAAAATATCACGCAAATATCCTTGGAGTTCAATCTAATCTTGGTCTTCATTGTCTGGCTCTTTCACACCGCACAAATCATCTCCCCGGGTTTTCGCTGCCCTTCAGGCAACGGGATTAACCTTCCGACCAACACTCTTGTCACTTATAGATTCCAGTCTTCATCAATAAAATGATCCGGTGGTAATGAAGTCTTATCAAATGTCAGGAAATTAGATTACAGTGAGAGTGATGAAATTTCGATGGTATCAAGTCACTTATGGAGCGGCTGAAAGTCAAACTGAGAGCAAAAAAACTTGAACTCAAGTTCAGAGTAGCATTGACCGAGGAGATAATGACGGTAAATGGTGCAAGTGATGAAATAGCCATACAAAATCAGTGTGTTCTGTACTTGCACGGTGCAGCCTTACAAACTGAATTCTAATGATGTCAAGTTGGGAGGATGCACCTTAAACCGATTAGATGCTGTTAAAATATGTACAGGAATGCTTTTTCATGCATATTTCAAATATTTGCACCAAAACCGTTATCAAGAGGAATTGCTAAGAGAAACAAAATTGACATAAATGAACTAGGTTGAATATCTAAAGAGAATGACAACTATTAAGTCAATACAAGACACCAACACCCTTGATTTCCCGACCGTACTCGCCAGATCTAGGAATCGAACCGAAGTCCGCGTGGGAGACGAGCTCGCACCTTCCTATTATTATTGAGCGTTCTGTCAATAATAATAATAATAGAACAACCTGCTGTCGATATCACTTAGAGATGACTTCTCCCTTCACTCGCATTCCTTTTGAACCATCAGCGTGATCTAGTGAAGAAGATGCGAGCTCGTCTCCACCGCGGACTTCGGTTCGATTCCTAGATCTGGCAAGTACGGTCGGAGAATCAAGGGTGTTGGTGTCTTGTATTGACTTAATAGTTGTCATTCTCTATTACATATTCAATGTACTAAGACAGACCTTTGTTGTCGGGTGGGATAAATGGAACTCGGTGTCATAGAAGAATGGCGTCAGCCTAGTGTGCTTCCGAGCATAAACAAAGCCTGTCTATGCTGTTTATGTTTTCCGAGCCTATGTGCTTCCGGAGCCACATGGCCCCCGGTTGAGAATCATACAAGAATGCAGCCGAAACATCATACAACCACATCCACATGCCAGTTCGCTACCATCGACCGGTAGGTACTGGACACCGAAGGCCGGTCTTGTAAAGTGAATTTTTTAGTGTAAATAATTTTCGAGTAAACTTTTGGAGGTTTTTCATATTTACATTAGGCTACATCAAAATAGATCAACTATCGAATGGTCATGTAATCAACCATCATGTAAACATTTGAAAGATCAAGGACAATATTTTCTCCAATATTTTATAAATAATGGGTAATTGCATGTTTTGAATCCCTTTTCAACTTTCTTAGACAAGTCAAAAGGACGATGGAACTATGGGAGAAGTGGTAGATAAGTGAAATATTCTGTATGAAAGACGACGCTAATAAGCATGTGATCGAAAAACGAACGACAACGACAGTACAACCAACGATAGACTGGGCCTGTTTGCTGAGAATCTGCATAGACAAAGTTGACGATGACCGCCGAGCAAGCGAAACTTGTTCGGAATTTCATCGTTGGTACTGAGCCTATTGCCTCTGGACCACTGACCCAATGCGTTGCGAAAACATCGCTATATATTTTTCGAAGGCAAAGTTCATGCTGAACTTGGTAGACGAGGCCGGCCAGGATAGGTTTTGAGACGGAATTGTCTCGTATTTCAATAGTACTGTTCTGCACTCATGTAGTACAGCAGCTCTCGAACGTCAATTTCGGAATCTCGGAGTGGAGGCGGGAAAGTGTGCTTTCTTTGCAAACAAACTGAACAGATGATATACAAAATATTGCTGCATAACATTCTGGCCCGGACTACACAATGTTTTGACATCAATTTAAGCAATTAGAATAAGAATTTGCAAAAGGAAGAGGGGTTCACTGGATCCCCCTCAGGTCTCAGAGGGTGTGAGGAAGCTCAGGTCTCTGGAGGTTTGGTACAAGGGAATTTGAAGAGCTCACATGTCTCAATAATTATTTTATTCTTTTTACCTATATCTATGATTTGTGGTACTGCACAGCATTGGAGTAACACAGAGCAATATCTCTGTTCCTATGCTAAACATCCACTAAAATCTACATCCATTTCTTTACTCAGACAATAATAACTCCAAGATGGAGATAATCAACATGGAGATAGTGTATCATTGTGCCTTTGATGCTAGATCCGCTGAGCATTATTCAACCCATGTTGGGCGACAACTTAGATACAATTGTCGCTGTAAGCGAAATACAAAGCAGCTGTATCCAACGACCAATATGCAACAAAGCAATCGCTTGACTGTCATTCAAATTGACGTACCAAAAGATACACTTCAGTAGAATATTGTTCATTCACTTTGTCGCTATGAAAATCCAAATTGTAACGTTTATCCATTTCTAAAACATGAAACTATGTCAAGAACTGAGACGATTAAATAAGTGAAAATTTTTGTTACACGATGAATGATAATTCCTCAACTTTATATCTGAATGAATTTCTTCTCAAAATGTATGAAATTATTCTACCTGGATGGATGGCGAGGTGTTGGATTAGTAAACATCATCCAAACTGGAGGAATAATTGATTTGGAGAATGTTTGATAAAAGTCTTAACAATATCGGAGTCTAAACAATATATTAGAATTAAGACAGATTGCAGGGTTCTACTGAGCCGTTGCTCCATGGTATGTTCAAAGTGTGGAAGTCGTAACTGGATGTCAGACCATAGTTTCCCGGGCTCGTGGTCAAAATGGTCCTGAAACTACATTTGATAAATCTGTCCATGGGAAAGCCACAAAATGAAATTTGAATTACAAAAAATTTCTCAGCAGTATCTAAATGTGACTGTCAAAATTTTAGCTGTAAAATCAATAGTCGCTGACAGTTTGACGGGAAACCTACATTGTAAATATGTATATCTCCACGTATACTAACTGTTAGAGGCTATTGATAGACAAATTTGACTTGACACTTTTATTCGAGGCGTGATTTAGAGACGCTGCTGCTTGGATACAAAAATCGTTTGTGGATTAAGATATTGAGGAAAAAATTCAGGTATTGCCAAGGTCAAGGAATGCACAACTTGAAGTTTATTAAAAAAAGTAGGAGCCAAGTAAATTAACAAAATTACTTTGCCGAATATACTATGATACATTTAGCATATATCTACAACTATTATCATACATTGCGTGAAATTAATAATACTTTTGAATTATGAAAGTGCTATGTACAAAAATATACAAAACATTTGATGATATGGTTGTACAGGGTGTTCGCGATCTTCTTACGGATTTTTACGTGTTGCTATTTTGACAAAAAGTACTAAGTTTTCAGGCTCTAGGTAGTATTAGTTGCAATCCTCTGATTACTTTTATTTCAAAATTTCCCTATGTTCTCCCATCATAGCGTTTTCAAAGATGCAGCACTTGGTAAAGGAGCAATAAGCAAAAGTAGTGTTTATGCTGTCCATTTGAAAGGTTGATATTTGTTTTGATTCGTGTTGAGCTTTCGGACTTGGTGCTTTGGTGTTTTATAGAAATAATGTTTGCATCAAGCGGAGGCCCACCAGCCAAAATTATAACAGTGATAAATTTCAGCTTCATAGAGGCTACGGAATAGGCTTACTCCGACCAATCTAAAGATTCAATTTTGAATTGGATTCTCGTACATCAAGAGCGGTCCCACGCCCCGCGTTACTACCGAGTTCGATTTTGTCATTGTGTCATAAGTGGAACTTCTTTATTCAACAAGATGTCCTTGTTGAATTTGCCATTGACTGCTTCCTCCATCACTAGATAAAAGCTCCATCGCAAATTAACAAACTGGCCCAGAAAAATATCTAAGGAGACTACATGGCCTTCTCGTCAATCTAAATAGGGTTTGTGCAAACATGCAGGAAACAGTTGTGTCGGTGGACATTCCCATTGAGACAGAATGTTGCCTCATAACTGAATCTGGTATGAAATGTCGAATTATGATCCTGTACGTTAATCAATCAATTATCAATTACCATAATGGCAGTGACAAAAATCCGCAAGAAGATCGCGAACACCCTGTATATGAAACCTAAAATGATGTGACACTAGCAAAAGCATAAAACAAAATGTGCTATGCGCATGACAGTTGTGACAATTCGATGGATAGTTTGTGATGACTGAGAAAAATGTGCACTGAAGCAAGTGCAAACCTCCTAAAAGCATCCTAGAAGCCACAATCATCGATCTCTCAGTATCACATCTTCAGACAATTTACTCATTTTTGAACGCTTCACTGTTTTTCTAGAATATAAATTTCTGTTTTTCAACCACACTGGTGTGTGCAATTGCTTCATAAAGTGAGACTTCGTTTCGTGCAGCTGTCTCTGTTAACGTGGTGCGCCGAAGGAATCACACAAAAGACAGATTCGTTGCATATTAGAGACAAATGCATCGCAGGAGGAAGGCAGATGCTTTGCACGTTCAAGAACGAAACATTCAATTCGTAGAACGCAGTCTTTCTAAGTTGAGTTACAGATTTCCTCCACATAACTTCAGTGAATCCATGAAAAATCAGACATGTTTAAATTTTGAAAAGAAAGCAGCGAGCAATGGCTTAATGAAATAAATGAAAGTTGTGGTGGTTACTACCTAACCTGAGAGGATGTTCTCATGGTTTGGGATGGGATATTCATCCACAGAGGGATCTGAAGTGCATTCAAATGTCATCATGAAGAAGTAAGACTTCAACGTTCACACAGTCATCAAAATATTAGGAAATATATAAAAATGAATATTAAATTTGGCCACTACCAAATATTCTACGAAATCATTTACAAAAAATTCAAATTTTTAAGCTGCGTTCGATGTCTGTGGTGTAATAAATGATCATTGCGTGATTTACAGACTCAAATTTATAGTTGTGCTCTCATTAAAAATCGATGCGTTTCGATAAAAATTATCATTCAAAAAATGTTTACAAGAAGCAGCAAAGAAGTATTTTTTAAAAAATGTGCTAAATTTGATCGTTGAGGGAACATATACCACAAAATTTGAGGGAAAGTCAAAAAAACACCAAAAACCTGAATTTGAGAAAAGTCTCGGTTCGTCGGTGTTTATCCTAATGCATGATTTTTTAATACTAATGTGTTGTGTTAATATCAAGAGAACAACAGAAAATTGCGATAAAGTCCGAATCGGTCATCCCCAAATACAAAACGTTGTTTATATGATTAAATATTAAAAATTCCATTATTATAATTAAATATACAAAGCGTTATTGACGTTGAATGAATTCATACGCTATTGAATCGATTCAGAAAATCCAATTTGTGAAACAAAAAGCCTAGGTTCGGAGATGTTTCACTAGAAAAGACAATATTGATTACATCAATCATGTCTGTAATAAAGTTGGAGCTATTTTATAGTTGTATAATTATATCTGATCCAGGGACTCCCGGTGTGCGCCGAGTAGGTACATGGTCCACAGGAATACCGCGGCCCTGTCACATACTGTTGGCTCAATTACTAACTCACGTGCCTCAAGTTTTGCTAGATGCAGTAAATGACGCTAGGCTGTTGAAATTCCGTTCTACAGCATACTACAAAGTTTTGAAATTCAAATACTATATGCACACATAATATAATGCTATATATAGGCATCGCAATGCATGTGTGTTGACCAATGAATCTGCGATGCGTTTTGCAAAACGTGATTCGTGCATAGAATGGTAACAAAGGTAAAATACATATGGCTATTTAAAGCCCTACTCTCCTGCACCAGCCAAATTGAACTCCAAGATTCCCATTGTGATATTTATTTAGAAACTCTGGGAGTCTTAGTTCATCCAACTTTCTTATTCCCTGACTAAATCAACCTCTCGTCCTCGAGGGTTCCAATAATGACAGTGCCACCTAGCAACGGTTGCTCACATACCATAGTATATTTGTTCGGTATACCTGCAATATAAATCAAAAAGTGTGGATATTTAACTCAGGTCTACATCCCCTCCCACGAAGTCGATTTTAACAGGCCAGCATGGGCCTACGCAACAGGCCCATGCGACCTAAGTCAGTTAAACGCAAGCTGTATAAGTCAGTGTGATGTAAACTAAAAACAATCAATGACATTTTTTAACAACCGGAGCAGTGACTTTGTGGTATAGTGTTCGCTCTGCGCCCGTGAGACCTGGGTTCAAATCCAGGTCGGATCGAGCCTAAGACTCTTAAAATAGGTACACCTTGCATTCTTGCTAAATACTCAGAGCGAAAGAATGAGAGTGGGACAAATGGAACTCGGCCACATGTCGCCGAATGTGCTTCCGACTTAAAACAAGCAACATTTCTATATCTATTTATTTACCACTCCACGAAAGCGTCAACCAAGAAGTTGAAAATTTTCATTTAGATTTAAATAATTTCATTGATCAATTATGTTTTACGTCAATTAATGTGCACAATGTAAGGTAATTTACAATATTGTGTGAATGTGCAATTAATAGTGTCTATCAAATCTGCCTGCAATCATTTCATGTCAAATGGTTTATTAAAAAGACATTGAATTTTCGTAAAATGCCTGTCACGATTAGGCATGCGCATGGCTTCGCACGTTCCTCTTAACGTGCTTAAACTGTGATACAAAAAACCACCGCAAATCGCCAGAAAGAAAAACAGCAGAGTAACTTTCGATCAAAAATGTAATATCTTTCACATCGAGTCAAGTGTGTTGGCAAGACATAATAGAGATGCGTGTAAAATCACAGCTGTTACAATATATGTGTTGAATGTTCACAGAAAGACCACATCAAAAGAAATGTCGTCAACTGGTGATCGAACAACATTGATAAATGCATTTAACAACTGTGCACCGCTGTGTGTCTCTAAACACAAAATTTAAATAAGAATAATCTAATACGTAGTCAGTTGGTATCCAGAGGAGTTCCGAATCTCATGGATGGAAGGGAATGTAGCGAATATGTACAGAGGAATTGTGAATATGTACACGATAATGTGATGAGATCTCAGAGATAATGCGTTGTATCCGTATACGGAACATGCATTGTGTGAAATGAGTGAGGATACGATGGCATCATGGGTGTTGATGAAGGCTCAAAACCATAACAATTAGGAAAAGTCGTTCCACTGGATAAGCTTCCAGATGGGCAGTTCTGATAGGGCAGGGAGGACTGCATGTTCACAACGGAATGACTCTGTGGAGGTGGGACACAGGTCTGGAAGTTCAGTTCGTTCGGAGAAGGGAGAGGGCTTTCATGGTAAGAGGATGGGAAGGCTGGAAACACTTCTGTCGGACCAGTCGGCGAAGGGTAAAGATAATCACCAGCGGACTGGGCAGGTGGAGTGGGGAAATCGTATTTCAAACTGATTGGATTGTAGTCTTCTTTGCCGGCCATCAGACTGCGAGGATTGATCTGCAACGAGCCTGCTACCAAATTTGTGGTGTTTTGGGACAATCCGTCGGTTAAAGTTCTGGCGAAATCAACAGGTTCCGGCTTCACTCCATTTTGCAACGTGTCAGACAAAGCCAAGATGTAATTTCGTGCGATTCGAAGTGTCTCAATTTTGCTGAGTTTCTGTGTTTGGGAGAAGCAAGGTACGTGCTTGCGCAGGATTTCCAACGCTTGATTGAGTCCGTGCATTCGATTCCGTTCGCGTGCATTGGCGCGGACACGCCGCACCTTCAACTTCTGAACGCGTTCCTTTGTCATTTGCTTTTTCTTCGGGCCTCTCTTCTTCGGTATCTTCACCTCGGCAAGCTTTGTGTCGACAGGATTGGGAAGTGGAGCTGAAGAATACTCCACCGATCCACCGTCGCTTATGTTATTATTGCTTCCACAATACATGTCGTCAGAAGTAATAGAACTCCCAAATGGACTGTCGGGCTCAAATTTCAATGTTTGATTGTTGTGTTCTGAAGTTTTGTTTTCGAGCACCATCGTTATCTGCAATGAATGGACGATAATTGAGAAGATTGTTTTCCTGTGTAGAATGTAATGCAATTTTGAAAATGCATATAAGCGTATAGAAGGATGCAATTATTTGATAGAACTCATTTCATAGCAAGATAAAACAATGTTTTGAAAAGATTTTGTAATGAATGATATTTAATTTTGTTGTGTAGAGTGTGCAACCTGCTGATATATAGCACAACAGAAAAATCCAAACGTTGATGGTACGGGTATATGACAGACTTCTATCGCGAAAAAGACAGCTAACCACACTGCCGAAGCAGAAAAAATAATGGTTAATGACAATGAGGAAATAGCTTAATGACTGCATGTTGTTGCAAGCTGCACTTATGCATGGTATGAGTTCTGCTTTCCCTTTCGGCTTCTTTAAAAGAGTTAGAGAAGGTACATTTCCAATCATAGAAATTATTTTTTTCTATTTTGTTTAAGTTGGCAGGACTGTGCCAGAAACCCGCTATTTTTAATGGTCATTTGAGTCGTTCATTGGCGAACCTATCTTTGTTAATGTTGCTAAATCTTTACTACTCAAATTAACGACACATGTAATAGCTGTGGACTCTTGCCAAATGGTGGTAAATTTTTAGGTAATGCTGATCAATCAAAAATACATGCTTCTGCATATTTTTGTCATGAAATATTGAAAAGGGGAGTATAAAAAACATCGGTTGCAGAAAGAACTGCAAGGAAAGCAATCTAAGTGCCCTCCGAAGTGAATTCAAGTGCATTCATTCTAGCTTCTGATTATGCAAACACATCTCTGCATTCAAAGATGATTCCTGATATTGGATTAAATAGCAGCTATTCAGGCCTCTTCCCATTTTTCAACTGAGGATGCAACTCAATATTTAATGATTCTATTTATGATGTGTTTGTAACAAATTCTATGTAGGATGTGTTATCAATTATTGCAGGCGCACTAACTTGGGCGATTTGCCAGTAGTGTGTTTAAAGTGATGTTTAATGAATGCTCGTCGAAATTTTACCAATTTGCTAATTGAAATGTCATATTCTATGTAAGACACATTTTCCAAATAGATTGCATTAAAAAGCTACATGATTTAAGACGGAAAACATCATTTCTCCCTACAGCCATTCACAAAATTTCTCATAATTCCGTTACTTCTGAGTTGAGTATTAATCAACTTATCAAAAGTTACGCTGGATTGACCAACGATTTGACTTTGTCCAACGGTCAGATTAAAAAGAATGGGCGTTCTGGAGTTGGACACCCAAGCGCTTGTGACGCCTTTATGTCTATTCAGACCACATGGCACCATAATTCTTAGTACAATGCACAATCAAAGGAAGGACAGATTTTGATTCATTCGTCAGTCATTAATTTGCATCAGCCTATTGTCATTCTAACGAAGCGCGTTCAGAAATTGCGGATCCTCCCTAATTTTGTTCATATACAAGGCCAATAAGTTACAATTTATGAATATCTAATTACGACTGCAACCATAATATTGGAATTAAAAGTTGCGGATTTTGTAAAGATGCATCTTAATGACCATGCACACATAAAATGAATACTCCAATGCGATTTCAGTCGGATTCTCTATAAGTCAAAGTTAGAGCATTTATTGAGACAATTTTTGTGTTCAATGCGATCTCTCTTCCTTTATTTCTTTCTTTCCGTATCTCCTTCTGTAAAGTGTGAAGTATTTGCCGTGCAGTCTGTTGTTAAGTTCTTCACTTTTTTCAAGTGTCAGCACGACTTTCTATTGTAATAAGAGGCAAAATGCCACTCTACAATCTTTTCGAATTATTGAGGATCTAAAGATTTCAGTGCGGATGCCCTTCCTACCAACTTCCAATGACACTTTCAAGGTTCGATCTCTAGATCAAATGATCCTTAGAACAGGCACTTAACCACTGTGCCACGGAGACCATTTCTATTTCAAGCGCAGACGAACTGGCACTTTGTAATCTTTATGACCTATTGAGGATCTAAAAATATAAATGAACCAAAATTCGAAAATATTACTAGAAGCATTCTAGCACCTGTATGCAAGCCATAACATTCAGACTCCTTAAACATTCAAAAAATCAACGGCGTCATAAACTACAGGGGTTGTTTCAAAGAATTCTTGGACATCGAAGACCAATTGCCAACTGCTCAATTCCAAGAGAAAATCAAATTTCAGGGAGTGATACTCGACCACTCTTTCCGTTGGAAAAGTCACATTGACTATGTTGAAAAGAAATGTGCGCGAAGAATTCATATTTTGAGAAGAATGAAAACCTTAACGAGTGATGAACAGTTCATGCACATTTACTCTGCTATCATCCCCAGCTTAATTGAGTATGCCTGTCCAGCCTTTACTAGTCTTTCAGCTGATGATTCGAATCGTCTTCAAAGGATGCAAGACCGATGCCTTAAGATTAGAGGAACTTCATGTATTTCTTCGGCAATATACTGTTGCTTCTAGGCGTCCGACTTTGGCTGTAAACCTTTTCAGGAGTGTGAAGAGTCAAGAAGCTATTATTTCAAAGATGGTGCCTTCTCTTCTACCGTCCGGTCGGTTTTTGTTGTCATATTGCAGAGCCACATTACGGCGAAATTCTTTCCTACCACTTGTATGTATAATTAATGCAGTCTCATACATTTTGTGATTAAGAGCGCTGTGAAGAACTTCAACCCTACTTTATAATGTACTTAATCTTTATGATTTTACTTGATTTTTAAATAGCTTGTAATTCTGATTCATATTTATGGTTTGAATAAAACGTATCTCTCTCTCACTCAAATAGAAAATCAAATTTTAGGCGTGAAATTTTTTAAATAGACCCTATGGAAGTTTTTTGGAAGTTATATAATCCTGGATATTTTTCTTTGCATCGGTATCATTTTGCTAATTTTCTCGATTCTCTGACGTCTGCATCTCATCACTTTTCTAATGGTTTCAATAAATTCGAAATTTTGGGCATTCCGAGTCACGTTTATAGGATACGCGACATTCAAATATATTTCATCAACCCCCAACTGAGTTGTAATATTGTCAATCAAATTTTGACTTTGTCGTTGATTCCCACATATTTGTTGCTATGCTGTAATGACCTTAATAATCAAAAGGAAGTTGACAAAAAGTTAGGAGGATAAATTGGTGAACAAAACCATATTAGATGACAAAAGATTTTGTCATGCTTGATTTCATGCTGTGTAGGTAAGATCTTCATTTAAGCAGAAACTGTTTCCGCACTCTCATGTTTTGTGGACATTTTGAAGGATTTTTGCCTTTGTAAGATTCATGTTGGCTTCTATTATGTTATCGGCTTCATTGTTCAACAGGTGCGACTACTACAAAACTGATCCTATCTTGGGGTCATTCATCGCAGGGCTAATAGGTGAAACTACATAACTATGTAGTTCAGCTCAAGGTCACGAAATTGCTATACAATCAGAATTTATTGAATTTTGTAACTGTTGGTAAATACATTCATTGTCCCATGAACTTTGTGACATTTCAATAAACTTTGCATATATTGACACCTTTGTTGTTAAGGTATGAATTTTACCATTGAAAGAAATCTAATCGGTCAAGTTCGTGAACCTGGTTAGACGACAACGAGGTGTCGCACGGTCAGGTTCACGGAAATGGTCTAAAAAATTGAGGGGCAAAAGTGAACGTGCTGGAAAACAATGTTAGGCAAAATGGTCCGTATTAGCGGTGTAAATAGTCCGGCAGCTACTGATGATTTCTTCCTAAATTCGCGCACAAAGGGCTTAATAGCATGAATTTGTAGATATTGATGAAACGCTGAATACAAAAATCAAATTCTTGATTGTCACAGCCAGTCGCTTTCGGTTATGGTAAGGTTAAAGGATCCACATTGGAATCCAATGATAGAATTCTAAAAAATGGTAAAATGGTAAAGAAATATCTATGGATTGTGAAACACTTGGCAATTTTCGTGCATTTTATTTTGCAGAAAAGAAATTATCTATCATTCTGATATATGGCATTCTGATAAATAGTTTCTTTTCTGCAAAAGAAAATGCACGAAAATTGCCAAGTGTTTCACAAACTATAGATATTTCTTGAATTTTACCATTGGATCACAACGGAATCCTTCAACCTTAACTATAACCGAAAGCGACTGACGGTGACACTCAAGAATCTGGTTTTTGTATTCAGCGTTTCAATATCTACAAATCCATGCTATTAAGCCCTTTGTGCGCGAATTTAGGAAGAAAGTGTCAGTAGCTCCCGTCCTAAGAAGGGTCCCAAATTTTATCAGACACATTTTTTGAATTGCATATTCGTTGTAAATGATTTGTTTAGACAGGACAAGAAAATAACTAATTATGCAGAGTAATGCAAAGAAAAATTCCTAGAAAGATGCTCTACGTATGAAATCTGCATAAGGTCCGTATTTAGATGGCACAAATAAAGGTCCGCAGTAACAAAGGCAGTCCGTATTCTGAATGGGTGTGTATTTGAGATACAAAAGAGAAAACGGGTCCGATGAATTTCAAATGTGTCAAAATGCCTGATTTGAAAATTGAAATGACAGACAAAGTCATATAAGGCTCATTTTATTATTGATGAAATGTATACGGAAATTATCAAATGATCATACGAATTGAAGAAAACGAGAAAAAATAAACAGTTATTATTTTCATTGGTAATTTTAGTTGCAAACATTTTGCAAAGTATTATATATATATATTGACAAATCAACCGAAGAATTGTAAGACAAATTTTCCTTTTGTTAAGGTGATGGTGAAAGTGAAGAATGGGGTTCGTGCGGTTTGGGTAGGTATCTGAAGGTAAGTAGAAAAAAGTAGGACTTTTTAACCGGCCCATAAATATTTTAATAATTCTATCCTACAGGTCACTATATGGACCCCTTTGGATCTCCAAAATGGACCACATAGTAATACGAACCACATGGTCCCCATATTGCGACTCTCTGGACCTATGGATGCAGACCCTTTCGTACCTTCAATACGAACCATTTTGCTTAACAGTGTAGAGTCCCTCCTTGAACTGCTGGTTATTGTCAATCATTTGTAGGCCTAAGATATGTTTTCAAGGAGGGATATAGATTCCAAGTTAAATGCACTTATCAAAGCGTCGCTATATATTTCAGATGCAACGTTCAAAGTTCGATTCCGATGATAGACCGGTAATAAAACAAATATTCAGAGTCATATATGCACATATCATACAATTTAACAGATATACATGTTCCAGACTTGAGCAGTAAGCCAGTACCAAAGCTTCCTGACTAAAAACTACTCCGCTTAATCGACGCTAAAAGTCAATCTCTCACTCATCAAACATGCGTGGTCATCATATCAACAAAAATGTCAAGAACAGTCGCTCCCTTCGTTAAGACAAATTTCTTTTATTCTTATAAAAGCATATATACAAACCCGACGCTTTTCGTCCTCCGACGTTATCAAGGGCACAATGATAACGTGCCCCTGATTTGTTCCCTTGATAACGTCGGAGGACGAAGCGCGTCGGGCTTGTATATATGCTTTTAAAACAATAAAGGAAATTTGGCTTAACAATGGGAGCGACGGGATTTTATTTAAACGCTACAATGCACCTCCAGTACAATCAACGTTTCAGTAAAATATCAAGATATTTGCCTTACTTCGTCTATGATGCATCGCACGGTGAATATCAATAAATTCATTGTAGTACGTATGTGCATATACACTGTATATGTATATATACATACCTTATGCCTAGGCAAAGTGACTATCTGTAGCCTTATATGAATATCATGTTTTGCCTGTATTTATGTGTCCCGTATAGTAAATATATGCCCTATTACTTATAGTTTCTTAAGCACTGTATTAGTAAGGTACATAATGTCATGCTTTAATCAATGTACCTTAATTAGTGAAATCCTCAAAATCACAATCTCATAATTAAAGCAATTGTGCCTATAGGTGTGGTCTTGTAGATGAAAAATCTGACGCTATTTTTCACAGACAAAATCAAATATTTCTATGTTTTGAAGTCCGTTTTTCATGGATACTTAATTCTGTCAGTATGAAGCATCATTCATCAAAAATGCATGGTCAGATAAGACGGCAAAACTTTGAAATGTAATTTATTTGCTAATGTTAATCAATGATCAGTAATTTGATTCGCTTGATAGATGCATGCTTAGCATGTGTAGGCCCACCTAAAAGCTATGTAGGCCTATTTCAAGTGATCACAGTTCTATATATTGTTTAAGAAACGCGTGATTTCTTAAATAAAGATAGATTAATTATCAGACATCATTCAGCTTCTTGTTGATTATTTTATTTGGCGTTCTTTCAATCTAGTTATTTCATAAATTCTATCGTTAATGATTAATATTTAGCTGATTTGCCTACTTAGTGATCATTCTGATGAGAAGAAGAGGACGTAGTTGTTGCACTTGACACAATTACTCCTACTTGAGTAAAAGTCGTCTCAGCTTTGTTCTGTAAATGACTGTGATCCCCAACAAGATTGGATTCCTTCAAATTTAAAACTATATTCAGGAACTTTCACCAAAAACGAGTACCGAATGCTGTTTCTCGACTCGGTATGCAAATTAACCGAAGTCTGAACAAAGAAAACCAACCCGCGGAGCATCAGCGAATTTCATTCAATTTTCAAATTTGATTATCGCCATGTAAGACAATCTAAGCCGTGAGTCATCAATCGGACCTTAATTGGCTTTGTCCTTCACTCCTTCGGCTTGTCTCGTGCATGAGCAAAGGGAAAGACGTGTTTGTTCATTTATCTCTTTCAATTGTCTTTTTTGCGAGAAGTTGGGAAGATCGCAAAGAGAAAGAAACTACGGAACGTGCAAAGCCTGTGGGAGTGTTTACTTTTGGAGCCAGATTAATGTTGATATCATCCCTGGTTGACCAAAAGTCATTTGGCTGGGTGATTTTTGCCGCTCTCTTCGATTTGAGGAGAAGCAATAAACACGATAAAATAAGGAATCAATTAGGCCTAATATTCACGTAGAATGAAATTATAGATGATGTGAAATAGATTCTCTCGCTTATTAAGTCATGCAACAGTGAGAAACAGGCGATAAAACCAAAGAGTTTCTTATTTTGAATGTATTTAAAGAATTCGGATCTAAAAGAAGCCGAAAAAAGGCAGGAATACACGTCTATAGATAATAGAAGACAATGGGAGACAAAAGTTTCAACGAAAAATATGTCTTATGATCATGATTTCTATTGAGTAAGTATGCATTCTGAAGCTGCATTCTTACAGCAATGGCTCCGAACTATTTACAGTTCGACAAAATCTTCTGAAAATTAACTGCTCGGTTTTAGGTAAACACCTCTGTTTTTTCTGTGTGATTTGAAAAGTTTGCTTATGAATAATTTGCCTGTAAAAACGAAAAACAAAATCTATCACATGATATTCTTATAGTTGATGCCACTTAATCGATAGAGCTTGCAACACAAACAAAATTGAATATTATGATGCTATGAAGAATGTTCGTGAAGTACGGGTAAGATTCACAATGTTTCAAGTCCTCATCTCATATCTGGATACACTCTGCTGAAGATTTTCACGAAATAGAAGATCCTCCATGCAACATCGCTTCACGGTACAGCCTTGAACTCGGATAGCGCATTTGAAGATTACCATAGTGCATGGTAGAATAATGTTTTCAAGGTTTACTAAGCCTTGTATTAACTGTAAACAATGATGCTGGTTTCATTCACCGTTAGCTCCGTGAACACATTGCTGAACGAAACTAGATGTCTGTGATAGAAAATGTGTCCTAAATTTGACGGCGCTCCCCTCCATATTGTAATTCCTAGTTAATAATTTGTGCTGCATATAACTTGTAGCCGAGAGGAACCTTTTGAAGCACTGTTTTATGGAATCCATGGACGAGTTCGAAGCCTACATTCAACTAGACCGGTGATCTCTTATCAATTCCATTTCCTATCACGCTCCAAACTCTAAACTTTATAGCTGATTAGAAGTTTATCGAGATTTTGCATCCCTAATTGGTTAGAGAAATATGACTATAGACAACTAGGCACCGTCGTGGGTCCAACAAAGTGTTCATCTTTTTCGTGGTAATTTGATCTATATTCATGCATTGCAAATAGATTTCACGCAAGGACAAATACGCAAAAATGTTAACAATTATTGCAGTCGTGCAAGTGCTACGGTTTGCACTTTATATCATTTCATTCATTAATTTTTTTCAATGGAATTTTAAATCATGAGCAACAAAGTTTAGCAAAACTATTGAACAGCTAGCTAATAGCTACAAAACTAATAGGAAAAGATTGTTAGATGACTACATTTGGCTTGAAGCGTTATGAGAGAGGCTGAATATATTGTCCATTATCAAATGCCTTAGACAACATGAAAGTATCTAATTATGATTAACAATATTGTTAGAAAACTGCTCAACAATACCCCTCGGGCTGTCTACCTTTGTGATGGCGCAACCATCTTACTGAGATATTTTATGTGAAGTTGAAGCTTCCTCAATTGCATCTTACCACCTATTGAGATCTGTTGTAGATGAATACTAGTTTCAAGTGGAATTCTCAGTAGCACTTTTCTATATATCTCACAATTACCAACGAATAAATCATCTCCGAACATGCAGCTTCATATCATTCTGTCATAAACGGACTCAACAACTATCCTTCTGCCCCTCACTAAGAGTCTGATTGACCGTTAGTTGGACCGGCTCATTAGGTAGGAAGAGAAATATCCGGAACCGCCTGAACTTAGGGCCTCAGTAACACGAGTTGAGAATACACTGTTGCTAATTCATCACTCTAGGTGTAATCTTGACAACACAGGAGGTATTATTTAATATCGGTATACTATAACTGTCAAATTCGTGGGCGTAACCCAATCTCCATGCGAATTTCTGGTCAAGATCGATGGGACTTTTTTCCATTACTCCAGGCAGCCTCTCATTATTTGAAGATTTTCGTTGAATACGTGAAGTGGGAAGATAGATCTTAAAGCCTTGCCCACAAGGGCAGCTTTGTAGGCGGAAATTTCTTTTCATTTTGTTTGTAAAGAAAAATAGTTGGGCAAATTTGTGGTCCACAGCAATAATAAAGCAATTCTTTAGTTGAAGGAGGTGAGGAAGTACCTGTAAATAAGCCAGCCCTAAGGAAACGAACATCTTAAATAAGAAATAGAAAGTCGCTTTCACTTTTAAATTATAGGATAAAGAGAATTCTTTGAGTCTGGACTCATATCTCTAATTAGGATTTCAATTCATAATCTTGAATTTTCTATTGGTTGAGTGAAATGCCGATAGACTAGCCAGATGTCGGACCACATGTCTCAAAATTTGAATTAATGAGGGTCAGCGGGTCAAACAGAAAACAAAAGTCACTTCAAGTAATTATCAACCAAAAATAATACATTTCAGGTTGCAATCAATTCACACATAATTCTTAAGCTAAAGCCTAAAAGTGGAACTATACAATATGCATGCAATAGTCAATGTAGCTTTTATGACTATACAATGTCGGTGCTTATCGAGGGAAAGAATTTTGCTTGTCTGAAAATTGAAGAATTCTTTCATAGACTATAAATTTCATAAACTATAATAATTGAATTTTTGTGGTAGAAATGTTCAAGAAACTTACATAATTCTCCGATTCCATTCATGGAACAGATTTCTCATGTAGTAAGGATAGTGAGTAATTGATTAAATTCAGACTATCACTGCTTCAGAGTTTCATGCTTTGTCTCACACGGATAGCTACCAACCAATCGACGTGGAAAAATAGCGGTCGTCGAGCAAGAAACAGGTCGAATACATCAGATAATTGCTGATTCAATATTATTCCATCACTATTAATGCGAGATCAGCTGAGTAATATTTTGAAGATAAATATCCCTTAACGTCATCATAAAACTTTTTGTGGAAATTTTTGTCTTACTTATTGTGGTTCCGTTTCTTTTTTAAAAGAAGACAGTGAATAAAGAGGTTGTTGCACAAGCGGTCGTATTGCACTTATGTAAGAATATAACTTCAAATGACTTTTAGTTGAACCTTCTTTTTAAACTTTTGATCGGTTTTCATCAGCTGCGTCAGAATGATGTTACATAGAAATCGAATTGATATTACGTCGCTGCAGCAAGAAGAACACACAAAGCATGGATAAAATGCCTCTTCCGTTTACAGAAAAAAAGGATGATGCAAGGCAATGTCTCTTATGAAATTCTAATAACGGTATACAAAAAGTAAGGATAACACGAAAAAAGTATTCTGCCAAATGATTTCAGAAATGAATTGCTTTCAAACGGAGGGAAATCTGCATTTTCAAGAAACTTCATTTTTAGTGGTCTATAGCAAATTATTTTTAATGATTGAATCCAACATTAGTAACTAATTAGTTTTATCTGTTTTAGGTAAAATATACATGATATTGAAAAACATAGACATTATGACAACTACAGAGAAATTCGAAAAATGAATCTTTGATGCTGTTTATTATGCTTGCAGTAGCTTGTAGCCGACTTATGTGTTTATGCACATGCACATTATTTTATTACATCATTTCATCTGCAATGTATATAAAAAAACTGAATTCAAAACTTGTAAAATAAAAAAGCTGTACTCATTATCTGAGGAAAAGCTTTCACATAAGGTGAGATTCAATAATTTTCCACCTAAGTTTTTGACGCCAGCATGCTGCGGTGAGAAACTGCGGATGGTCATCCTTTATTTTGGACGCTACCAATTATTGTGCAACAACTGTTCTGCACATTGGATTCCTTGCTGGCATTGTCTAATTTCTTTTTGCAGCCAAACAGCATAGAAACAACAGAAGCAACTTTTCCGCTTGACTTATCTCTTCTGACGCCAGTGTTACATGTAATTGGATAATCGCTGTCTTCCTTGCAATTTTCATGTCACCATTTGACATGAAAAATTGTTTTTTCGTCTCTTTAACAACTGAAATGACTAATCTTCACACATTGCCTGACCATGAGGAGGAATTTTTCGGGCTGAGTGTGCGTGAGACCAGGAATATCTCACAATTTAATCAAACAAAACGTTGAAAAGACCTAATACCATGTTTTGGTCATCGTTTAGTCTAAGTTTATTCTGTCACCAAAGCGAATGTTTTTACAAGGATCAATTGAATAACTTTGGCCTTGGGAACAAACTCATGGTGTATCGTTCCTTTAGCAATAAATGTACAAATGGAAGCGGTGTCGGCAAACATCACTACTTTTTAACTCTATTGTATCATCTTGGCCCGATAGAATCTCTGCAAAAAATGGGGAACAATGAATATCAGAAATTTATTTGGATTTTCAAATACACATATGAGCCTCTTCACCAGGTCATCCTTGAAATGGATAAATAGCTTCCTCAATAACAAAGAGGGCACAGCAACTAAATTGAATGTTGGGTTGATGCTCTTCAGAAGTAGAATATTATTATCATCATGAATTGTTTGTTGATAATTAGGCAACTAATTCATCCTTGAAACACTTCTGTAACTTAAATTCCGCTAATAAATCGGATAATTCATCATCTTAAATCTTCAAAAATGTCCAAATGTAAGCGTGTTCGAGTTTCCAAGGCGCTATTTTGACGAACTGTATCAATTAAAGTATATATCAAAGCAAACTTTATTCATGTATGTATGCTTTGTGTTTCTTGACAATGGCCGCCCATTATTCCGGCTGTGATTGACCACTGTCACGCCAAGCGATCAGCCTTGAAGCCCATGAAGAATGACAGGACCATGGAAGGGACGGTAACTCTAAACGACTTTGAAATCATGCCAAGTTGAGTGCTTTTCAAACTATACAGAGATGATTGTTTATGGACAAAGGATATGACCGTGAGTGTCTGAATGAGCAGTCAGTGGAAAGGAGACTTGTGAAACTAATGAATTGCTCATATTGAATAATATATTTTTTGCGTCTGATAGTTCGATATGTGTGACACAGGGCGGCCACGATTCAGCTTTCTCATGACACCAAATTACGCGTTTCGATTGCACTATTATTCGAAATTTGCATGATTTTGAATGTTTTAGATTTTCTCTAATTCAGTGATTAGAAGTCTATAGATAGTCTGGATTGCTTCACTTTCAATTTCTAGACCATTTGTTTCACCATGAATCTGATAGTTTACATAAAAATTGACTAAATCTAATATATGTATACCCTACTTGCAGATGTATAAGGGAATGCTACATGATAAAAGAAAAGTAGCACCAGTTGTCTAGGTTTTTCGTTCACTCTTGTCAAAGCATTACATGAAAAATCACAGCATTTGATAACATACTGCATGTGGATGAAGTGAGTAGTTTTCATGAGACGAGCGAGCGGCTGTGTGAGAGTTGCGTCAACATTGATGTGCTAGATGACAACAACCGAAATGATTGAACAATGCTGTTCTGATAACTTCATCAATGAAGATGTAAATGTACAAAGTAAGATGGCAAATACGCAACAAAATAAATAAGGTGCAGAATTCAAACGTAACGAAAAGAGAAGGAAGAACGAAAATACAACGAGGAATTCCTTCTGGCTGTTGTTCACATTGGTGCGGGATCAATCATGCGATCACATGCATCTTGTCTCTTGCAGGTCCTAATCCTAACAGATTCAATAGATTTAGCAACAGGCAAAGGCTACTTTACAAAGAAGGGCTTTGCTCGTAGTCGTTCGGCAATCGCATGCTATAGGGTCGTTTGGCAGTTGCGCGATTTCCGTCGCACAATTGATCGAGCGAAATCGACTAACTGTGCTTGTGTCTGTTGCGACATTATAAGTGGTCGACTTAGATTACTTAAACGCATCGTTTTATTAGAAGTGAAGATAAATTGCTGATCCGTTCAATTAAAATCATGTAATTGAGCATCTGATCAAATGATCATTATGGTTCCACACTAATATTTTCTACATAACTATGCATTTTGTGTCGTGATTAATCTCATGTCATTCCAGTGAAGGAGTCAACACACATTTTGAAATGAAGCATAAATTTGGTAACAGTACGTAAGGAATTAACAAAATGACTTAACGTAAAGGTTGCTATCAGCCCTCTAGCTCAGTCTTGCGAAATTTGACATTTCAACTCGGTAAAACAGCTGTATGTTCACAGTCTTACATGGAAAGATCCAGTACCATTTGATGATATAACATCATGTCACTAAATTTTGATTCGTTTATGCTCAACAATGTATTTCAACTGATGGCAGTGCACACTTGATAAAATACATGTAACTGTCATAATATAGTCCTACCGGCAAAGTTGGACTGTGATAGTCCACCTATTTCTCCGTTATCTCTATTCAGCTCTGACGTAGTTTTCCCACAATCGCTCTTCCTAATTTCATAATAAAAATTTGTGCTTTGTGCGCAACGGAGTATTCAAAAAAAATAATAGATAACGGTAACTGTCATTATTAGCTTATCATTTTTTTAGTGTGATGGCTATTGTCAGGCTATGAAATATCCTGATGATCGCTACGGACAGTAGCTGAAGCATTTCGCTACTTATAAATGAGTAAAAATGTATCTATAATCTGAACATGACACTTAGCCGACATATTTTTCAATTCCGTTTCTGTGAAGTATATTCGAAAGAAACTGAATTCCTCAACGAGTCACATTTCTCCGTGCCATACAATTAATCAAATTGCAATACTTTAACAATTAAATGATAACGGCTAATCTGCCGAGTGCATCATTGTACAAACAAATGTAATAATGACAAAGGTTTCATCCATAAATGTACATATTTTATCATAATTGTTCTCGTCGTCAAGTGGTTTGCTGATAAAATGTCTACCCTGGAAATCATCTTACCTTTAATATCTCTTCAGTGAAAGTCTTTACCTGGTTTCAAGTAAACTTTGAACCTCTTCTGATCTTGCACTTGTTATGACTTATACTTTATTAAAGGACAAAAACATACGTTCCCCGATGACAGGGTCCAGTGGTACAAGCAATAACACAAAGCAGCCCTTAAAAGGGCAAGTTAGGCGTTCACAGTTCGTATAGCAGCGACACAGTTCGGTACTTGACAGCAGCAGGCTTGACTAAGACAACGGGAGAGAGAATGAGAGCGCGCTGGTCCTCCAGAGCCAGTTCGTGCGCTAGGCGTGTTGAGAATGCGTCACAGTACTATTCTGTAATTGAGCAGTTTGGGGACAATTTCGACTACTCACTGATGCACTTCCACTTGAGAAGCAAAATCTGTGACCCCTGGAACCTCTGATTGTCAGAATCCTAATGAAAAAAGTCAGGGTCAGGCGCCGTCGGCTTTGCCTTGATTAGGATAACAAAGGAATTGTTCCATTTTCCTCTGAATCTACCGTTAAAATTTGGTGCCTTGGGAAGTCTATTTCACTCATCACAAACATTCCTTTGCTAAAATCTTTCCCACGTCGCATGATGCCCCCTCAGACACCTGGTCTGAGCATGACGTGATGAAAGATAGAGTCGAAAGGCGAAAGGTAGGACTATATTTATAACCATGTTTGGTGAGTTAACAAAGTTGAGTTTCTTCTACAAGTTGAGGTTGAAGCATCATCGAAGAATAAAACTTTTTGACAGGAATAAACGTTCAAGTAGACAAAATGTGACCCAAAAAATGATTGACATTTGACAGTCAATTCAGACTTTGAAAGAAGCTGTGAGTTTCTCTACAAACTAAGATTACTGATGAATTTAGCGTTAACCTGTTCATTCATATAAGTCAACAAAAAAAGTGGCCTTAAAAGATGCTCAAAGTTCAATCCGTTGCTTCTGATTGGAACACGGCTGTGAGCCACGACGTTGATGTGATAATAGGACAAGAGTTCAAAAAATGACTGCATGACGAGTTTTAAAGCACACTTTTTGGTTAAATGATGCCTTCTGCTTTTTCTGCTCTATAAAATCTATCAAATACTGATATTCGATTCAAGATTTACTATTGCAGAACACTGTAAACCGTTGACTGACAATTGACAGACATTTATCCTACAAAATCTATTTTGTCGGTCATTGTTAGTTCTTGTAGGATGATTGCCACTGAACACCTACAATATCTGACAAAAAACGACAAAATGAATAGCAATGAATTATAGTTTAAATTTTATCAAAAATGTAGGTAGTTAATTAAATTATCAAGATAAATCATGGTTTTGCCACACAATAATACAGATTGCCCAAAAGTCAGGCAGTAATCGAAAAAATCAATCAATATTCAACAGTGTTTGCTTAGTTAATTTGCATACAAAGCATCTGTTTCGATGTCGGTGAACAACCTACAAAATTCGTCGGATCTCGCAGGATATTGGAGGTGACAATCATCGTTTGATTTTGTCAGTAATTTTGTAGGATAATTCTCGGTCTACGGTTTACAGTGAATAGCACATATTGACATGAACAACATGTTTAGTGAACAACATTAATGAACAACATTCATTAGCGCATTTTCTAATGTCTAGAAGATTTGATAGTCATTAAAAAATACATTCATGCAATCATGCTCAGAACTCAGCACCCGTGTGTGCATTAGCGCAAGACATTACTACAGCACTTTGTATTTTACTAAATGAAATCAGGTTTCTAGTGTCAATTGACTATAGCTGTACTGTCAAAGGGAGAAAGATTGCAGACTTAACGCAATTTCTTATTTAAAACAATGCTTTAAACCAGGTTTGAAGATGGCTCTAAAACAGTTCTTATGACACTGATTCAAAGCAGTGCTTCCAAATATGATTTTTAAGCAACGCTTTTGAACCATGCTTTCAATGCCATCGAGAAAACTAGTGTGTAACTTGAGAGCCTAAGTGTATGAATCAGAATTGACGACCAATACAGTGGGATTGCACAGTTCTTCTAACTCAAACAAAGCCGAAGAGTTTGATGACTTCTATACCTACGAGTATAGCTTTCAGACTGCTTTTAAATTTTGATCTTATAAGACTACATGTATCTTGAATTGTGCCATTTCTCAACTGATGCTGCAACTGCAGAAATAATCATGGCTTCAAATTTTTTTTTCTTCACCTTACGACGACAGAGATTGAAAAACAGGGAGATATCGGCTACCGGTGTTTTCAATTTGACCTTTGGGTCATGTACATACTTTGCTAGGTTCATAAAAATCATCATGTGAAGTTTCCCCGCTGGTTTCATCCAAATTCTTCGTCGCATCATTTTTCTAGCGTAAAAGAGGGTAAGGGGGTCACGCCGGTAAATGGAAGGCCGTAAATGAACAATGGCTTGCTCTCATAACGGGCAACGAATGCAGACAATGCTGCGCTATGAAAGAGCATCTTCATCTTCTTCAACTGTTCACCATGATTTACAAAATGATGAATGTTATCCTTTCAAGTGGAAGTATGTATTTCTAAAAGAACATTAAATTGACAGTATGGTGATTATAACTCAGCCGCGAAGTATTCCCATCCAACACGATTTTTTTAGATCATGAAATTCATTAGTGTGATGAGAAAATGCTTGTAATGACTTATAAGCTTCTTTAATCTATCACCTACAAGTGAACGATTTTCAAGTTACAAGTTATTTAAGAATGAGATGAACATCATTTGCAGAATTAGTAAGAAATAATTATGAGAAAAATGAAGAGAAACTCCAAGATTGGGCGTTAGCATTACTTTTGCCACATAATTACATACTTGCATTCGTTTGAAATGCTGTCTTACGCAAGTACTAGAGCTGTCGGCGCAATTACAAATGAAAAGCCTTGCGATGATAAAGATAGATTTCGTCGTTATCTTGTAATCTATGGATTTATATATCTTTTACTTTTTCGCTGTGGTATGATGAAATCAAGCGAAAATGCTAATTTCGATTTGTGACTCAGAAATAATGACGTTGTTGTCTTGCTTCTCGGTTAAAGATTGAACGGTAACGCCCAGAAATGAGTTGATTAATTTATAGCCTTTCGGAAGAATGAGATAGAAAATGAATCCAACGGACCACAAATTCTTATTTGTTGGGTTGGTTCACTTGTCAGTTTTTCCTGCTGCTATTTAAAACGAAATTTGATGATAAAATTTTTCAATTATCGGTGTCAGCATTTCTTCCATGGAACAAACAAGCGTGCCGAAATTAGTACAAGTTCCGGTTGATGCATTATTAAGCTATTTGTAGAGACTTCGGTTGTTTTACAAAACTTTGAACGAGGATTTGAAGCGATCACTCGTAATTATTTGATAATGCGATGAATTCTTTGATTAGCTATGAATGCATTTGCTCTCATTCTGCTACATTAGGCTTTCAGGTGAGATTAAACAGCGCTTCATCTGTTGCTACATTGGAATACGTGATTATCAACACGTTTTTACTGGCTTGCATCAAATATCGGCAAGATTTTGCGAAGTATTAAGTAGAGAAACAATAGATATACACGGGAATGTATTGGTCTCAGATTGAAAAGAGGGTCTTGAGCAAATGAGAGTGGGAATTAGAAATAAAGAATGTTAGAAAATATGCTGCTGTAGATCTTGCTAATTTATTGGAACCTGATAACTTCTGGCGCCTTTCATATCACCAAAAAGATTCTTATTAATTCTTCTCTTGGTTCCGCCAAAATTCTAATCATTGGCATTTAGTGTTATCCGAAAAGCGCACATTTCAAGCTGTGTGTGTGGCGCATTTAAACTTCTATATGTGAATATGGATATTATTTCTCTTCATTTCATTCAAACTTTGCGCAAATCTGATGGAAACATACCACATGATAAATCGAATAGAGAAAAATAAACTGTTTTCATAACTCTCAGTTCCAGCAATAGAGGATTTCAACAGTTAGAAAAAGCGGACGATAAACGATGTTGTATATAAAAAAGAACACATGGGTTTATTTACCTTAATTTCAATTGATAACGCGTGTTTTATCACTTTGATTCACCTGATAGCATCTTAATTCAACATGTTATTAAATTCAATCGTAAACACACTGTCTTCTCCATGAGGTGCCCAACCTACAGATATAGATAAGTAACTACTGTAATCCTGAAATTACCAAAACATCTGAAACGTCAGTTGCTCATGAGATGATGCATGATATCGCAAGCGATGAACGACAGCAGGAATTCTTGCTCAGATTCTGCCCACAAATTAAATATAAAATAAACTGAATATCTAGAAATTCGACACGGGGCTCTAGCGTCATTAATAATATAAATGCATTAACTGATAGTCAAAGAAAATAAACTGAGAAGACACACTTCATATACTGTAGATGCCTATAGGTGCTATCATTCATTTCGAGTAATTTTGAACTTTCTATATATACATGCAAAACATTCATAGCACATAATAAATTAGCAGTATCTTCCTTATGCACTGAAAGTATCTTGAATTTTGCTGATGTTCGACGTTTAATGAGGTTTTCTCCCTTTCATAACTTTATATTTGTAGCGAGAGTTTGACTAATGTGAGCTTGACTGAGAGCGATAAATTCCTATTTGTATGTTAACATATGTAGTGAATAGCATATACTCGTATACTAGGGCAGTGCTCAGTAACCTTTTTGAGAGGCGTTCGCACTACACCTTCACTTGCTAAATCCCATTCACACTGTTTATAACCTACGAAAACAACTGAAGAGTGCAAGGGAGAACAAGGAATGTTAATTTTTTGTGCTTTGAGAAAACTACAATTTATGATTTGAAGACTCCTACTACCTCACAGAGCATGTTTGTGTAATGTTTCCGCTTTTTTCATGCAGAATATCTATATTTCTATTAATTAAGGCTGAATATTTTTTCTATACAATGCTCTGAATAGACGTTTGAGGGTGTTATGAAATATATGGCTAAAACTGACATTCCTTGTTTTTCTGTGGGCTGAACCTTCACTTGGCAATTTCCGAAAATGCAGTACAGAATGCAACAAAAAAGAGATGATTCCTCGCCAACAAAATTGTCATTTTTGATGAGAAACCTTGATTGATATTTAGGCACACACTTTTTACAATCCTATAAAAAACAAATATTGGAAGAGGCTTTACCGTTTTGAAATCATTAGGTCAGTCAGTCAGTCACCAATCAGAAAGCGAATTACGAAAATGGCATTGTAGCAATTAGTAGCATAATTGGTAGTACGAGAGTAATTGTCACCGTCAATGGCTTTGCTTGGCCTTGTGCTGACGCAGTTTTGCAATTGTGACGAAATCGGGTGTCAGGTTCCCCTCAAGCGCCCCCCCCCCAATCACCGCGTCCAACGTTTCATCCTTCACGTTGTTCGCACTATCATTTTCCCCATTCGCACCACTGCGAAACATCCTACGGGTTGCGGAGCACTGTATTACGGTATATCCTGACAGCTGCTTGCATTCTATCTTAAGAGTAAAAAGATCACATCCTTTATGAATTCACACAATATTTTCAGTAGCCAAGTTATGGTTATGTCGTCTCTTTCAAAGACAACATGTGTTCTAGAGGATTCGCAATATTTAATGAATACCACTGAAATTTCCCCCAAAATGTTGAATGAGTATCTCATTTTGGTTTCGCGCATGGCTGCAAGTTGAAATAAGGAATTGTGTCGAATATGAGAGATGTAAACTAGGCCTGCTGATGATTTTTGATATTGGATAAAGTGGTAACTATTCACGTCTGTTCCTATTTTTCAACTGAGGATATTATCTAAAATTTGATTATTACATCTACGTTTCTTTGAAAGTTCAAGTTTGTTGCTTGTCGTGCCGACCACCACCATAATAACGTCGTGCAGGTACGAGGGGGGAAATGAGATAAGTGTTGTACATTATAGGCTTACATATTACTATACGTTTTCCATATGTGGATGAATCCATTGAACGAATGCGCAATCCTACCCACACGGGCATCGAAAATTTTTGCAATGATGGAATTAAACTAAAACGGGTATTGCTGAGCTTAACTAGAATGTTTGATCAGATGCTGTAACTATCAGTTTGAAGCCAAATTAATGTATTACTACATGTCTCTAGGGTATCACTGCGGCCCTTCTTGCCACCACCACCAGATAAATCAGCTATTTTTGTCATTAATTGATTAATATGCCATTAGTTATGCTGAAGGACTCAGCAAATCTTCCATGCAAGTTAATGTGTCATTCTGAGATAGATGTAAACTCATCAAACTAAAATCACATAATGAATAATATCGATGAACACAGCCTATATATACGCGCAAAACTTCATTTTTCTGTATCTTGCTTGTAGGCCTATTGTTGTTTTGAATTTCCATTTAGATCAAAATATTGCAGTTTGCAAGTTTTAAATGAAGTATAGCAAAGCGATGTCCAACAAGAAGCATTTTTAAACAACATTCGGAATAATAGTCATTTAGCTGACGTATTTTCCATCTACTTATTATGAATATACAGCTGAAAACAAGGTTCATTATGTCACTATAAGAATGGTTGGTTTGACCGGAGACAGATATTACACGGAGCAGTTCAAAGCATGTAATGATGTTGACGCGTTAAGTTTGTTACTTTTCTTCCTCCGACACTTTAACGGACTTGTCCGTGCAAGTATGTTTCGTCGGCCGACTAATTAAGCATGCTCTCTGAAACAGCTGTTCTCTTACTTCAAAGTACAGGGTAAACCTTTGAAGGAATTGACCTTTGCAATTGATTTGAAACAATGACACCTGTTCATTCCTGATCTTTTGGCTGACATTCAAATTAAACTTTAGATGAAGGACAAATTCTTTGCAGTGGCAACGTGTGCAAAAGGAATGTGGTATTTTGCCACGTGCCGACTTAGCCGATCAACAATGATTCAAGACAGACTGACACGTGCCGACGTCGGCCCGCGCGTGCCGACTTATCAAGCGATTGTTAATAACAAAAGTGATTTCTTTTCTTGACAATTTAAGGTCAACAAACAGATGGTCATCAAAGCTGAACTTACAAAGTTGATGATAACTTTACAAATTAAGCGATTAATAAAGTTCTAAACAATGGATTATCCATGAATAGAATATACACCAGAAATAACTCGGCTATAGGAGCTAATGTGATTTTAGCAAAATGTGCAAATAACTCACCGGAATCGACAGATAGTTACTATCGTTGGGCATTTGCGGCGCACCTTAGAGAATAAAAGATCGTACGAGGAATATATTTCTTTTTTCACTGATGATTTGAGTTGCAGGGGGCGGTATTATAATCACAAATGGGGAATACTTAGCGCTATCGGAGCAGAAAGTCTTCACGAGAAACAAAACAGGGGAGAGACTTCCGTCTCAACTATTGGACCAATCTCGACTCCAATATGAGCTCAGACAGTGAGAGAAAAGGATTTGACTGATAGCGTTGAAAGATAAGTCGGTGTGACTCACTTCTGCTATCGAATAGAAAGATTTGCCATGGAATAGGAAATCCTGTGATTGCTGGGAAATTCTCCGCACAATGACGACCAAAGATATCGCGGGATGATATTTATCGTTTAATGTCGATGTTAAGTATTAAACGGAACTTGTGAAAATAAAATAAAATTTCAATTCCAATATTGGGATAATGAAATTGATTTCGAGTACGTGCACGATAAGCCTAGAAAGATATTCATCTTTTTTTGTGTGGTAGCAGAGAAATACGGCCGTCTGAAACAAATTTCATTTAAAGTATTCATTTAAATGCTTTTATGTTAGATGCAGTGAATGACTGCCAGTTCAAATTAGCATGTAAAAAAATGTGCGCCTGGTTGAACCAGCGACCAAGTCAAGTTGTCTTGACCTGTTGTTCTAACCAGCTATACACGTTGAAAATGATCGGTGTCTAGACTGCAGCTAATTGATAGCTGATTATTTCATTGGCTGAGACTTGCCTCATGCAATACATTGTCTTCTGATGAGTGATTGATATTCGATTGTGTTAATTTATAAGCAGATGCTACAATAATAAAGCACCACTCGTATCGCAACATGTTGTTCTGTTATGAGCTATAGACATACGGGGTTAACAAGTTACAACACGTACATGCAAATATCAAAAAATAGTAATTTTAGTAAAATAATAACTCGCTTTTTCATGATTCTTCAATCTTGTGCATGTTTACGAGGTGCAAAAGTAAAACAAGAATTGTATTACATGAATAATTTTGTTTTGTGTTCCTATTGAACAGCACAAGATTTGTTAGTTGAATGACAGTCGCGTTATCAATCAATCGATTTGAGTATTACTCCAAAACATTTGAATACTCAAGTCGTATCAGAGAAGATATCTGATGCTTCTTACCTCTTGCATCATCGGATGCGACAATGATGAAATTTTCTTGGTAAAATCTAGCAAATTGATTAATACTTCGGCCGCACGGATGTTCAATCAAAAATGCTTTTTTTGATTTTGTTTGCAATGTTCATCAATCGACATCCATACCAATGAACAAAATACATTAACACAATAAATATGAATTAAACAATGAATTAATGAAATAAATTTTAATTTATGCAGAAACGGAGTTGCAATTTCTGATGGAATTTGTATTTGACTAGATATTTTCTTCAATAGAAAACAGCTTGGAAAGAGTGCTACAACTGAAAGCTCCAGATGCTTCAAAGTAGAACTCTAATGAGCATAAATCATTTTTTGATGTTCTGGAATCTATTCAAAAGATGTCTATTCTAACTTGCAAAACTGGCTACTTTTGTCATCACATATGCATGTATTTGTAACATTAAGTGTGATACTGTTTTTGTATCTATGCTACATAGGCTACAGGTAAAATTTGCACATTGTCTGGCTTGGTAGTCATCATTCTCATATAATCACAATGTGATTATCACATGTAATACTGCCTTTATTTCATTTCAACAAAATGCAATTATTTCATTTCTGACACTTCCGCTAGTGTTAGTTGTGCTATTACTGTTTCTCATGATTTGATTATTACTACATATAAGAATCATCTTCAGTTTTGACAATGTAAGGTAAGATGTTTGGCGGAACTGCTTTAACTAAAACTTTAGAGATAACATCACTATCAGTTAATTAACGAAGCTTCAAATTGCATAGAACGAGCTTCTTCCTTCACATATAGCGCGTAAATTTCTAAGTGAAGAAGCTGCTCTACCTCACTGCGTTCTTAAGTATTTAAAGTCAACTAAATGCAAACTTCGAGACGAAATAATTGAATTATCTAGGAGACAAATACATAGAAATAGAAATTCCATCTATTCTCAAGTCATTGATGGCACGTGCGATAAATCATAAAGAAGCACCTTGCCGATACGGGTGTTCTGTGTGGGCAACCACGTGGATCAAAAGGGTAAATCAGTGCAAGAAATTCTGCGGAGGAGTGGAATTCTTCGTGGGAAGTTTATTTGTCTGTTTGCATTATGAACAAAGTAATCTATTTTATTTGCACAATGTAATGATGTGCCTTAGGTCAACTTTAGAGAATTTTTGTAGTATTGAGATAAATGATCTTTTCAAATAAATGAAAACTCCATCAGAGAAGTAATCAGATTCAATAAACCATGATGTAGGTGGGATGAATGAAGTTTGAACAAGTAGAAATTTGATACACAATACAGCAAAAGTTGTGAATCAACTACATTATCAAAGTCTTGACCATAATGGGCGTATACTCCGCTGTGACATTGTTTTTGGGAATAGTTGATATTCATTTCTATCGTTCTGGTAATTTATGGCTTCATGATATGTTTTGCTTTGATGGAGCAAGTGAAAACATTGTCCTTTGCTGCTCGGACAACATACGAAACTGCATCGTGGCTTCAGAAAATCACAGTCTGACAAAAGTTCACATTGACTGACAAATGATGACACATTTATAGACAGGAATGACAATAGGCAGAATAACAGATGCATTAAGATATACTCGTACAGCAATTTATCGTCTAATCTCATGTACATTGCACGAGAGTGAATATAAAATAAAGTAATGAAAAGGTCAAGCTGAACAATCAGTTTACAAGAAGTTTATAAGCTCCATGAGAGATGAAAAGGGAAAAATATAAATTAAATCTAAAATTAAAAAAATGCAAAACATTAAATATAAGTATTAAATATAAGTATAAGATGATGGATATCAAGAAAAAAATCGATCTTTATATACACATACAGATAAAAGAAGCCTTCTTATTCAACGTTCAAATAAAAGGCTTAAATAAATTCAAAATTTAATGCACGAACATTCCTCAATATAGGTGCTTTGTGATTCTGGAGGGTGCATCTTTAGTTGATTGTGGCTAGCATCAGCAATGAGAATTTGAATACTTTTTTGTAAGTGATAAATCCAATGATCACTTAGCTAGACAGCTTTCGTGCATAATACAATTGATGCAGCTTGAATTACTACAGATAAGAGAAACCACAAAGTATAAGTGCTTACATTCAAGGATAGAATCATGAAAATGTCATCTGAACTACAATCAGGGCTAGGCTCAAATCCATAATACAAGGATTCAACGGATTCCTGCGAATCTCAAAAATGGTTGATAGGCTTGTGATAAATCATTTTTGCATATTAGGATTTACATAAGTTTAATTAAGTATTAGTATTATGGTATCTTTGTGGCCTCATTTATTTGATCAATTGAATTGATGACAAAAAATTACACACATCGTCAGAGATTATTTATTATTTAAGAATTTGCTTGCGTTGTTTTTTACTTTTACTTGGATAGAACATTTTTATTATTCATGGGCAGATTACTAAGATTAATATGTCATCATGATCATAATGCAAATAATGGTGTGGTTTGGTGAGACACAGATTTTGAATAATAATGCAAAAAAGACGCATCTGCCGTAAATCGTTTAATCGCTTTTTACAACATGTCGCAGGACCTGCTGCTTCTTCAGACAATAATAACAGTTTACATTCACAGACAAATAATGACACAGACATGAATGGCAACAAGCAGATCGACAGATGCATGCAGACAGGAATTCATCATTTAATATAAAGCAAGTACGCGTATTACAGCTTGAAGATCCTTAGATGTTTCAAAAAAGAAAATTACTCTAGTGAGCATTTATCATATGATGATGTTCTGGAATTTACTAAGCATACATGTGCATTTATTCTTACTTTAAAAAATGGCTACCTCTGTAATCACTTATGCATGTATGGCAGCATTAATTGTGATATTTTGTATCTAAGCCATGTAGACTACATCTACAACTTGCATATGGCTTGACGTGGTAGTCATGATTCTCGCATAATAGCATGTAATGTTGTTCTTATATTATTTTAATAGAGTGCCATTATTTCATTTCTGGCATTTTTCGTGTGTCAATTGTGCTATCACTGTTTCTCATGATTTGATTATTGCTAATTATAAGAATAATTTTCAGTTGAGATAATGTAGAATAAGCTGTTTGGCGGAAATAGGTATATACTGCATGCTTGCCACACATTGGTCTTTCGGTTGCGCAGTCCTTCAGCTTGCTCAGCCATTGTAGACATTCTGGGCTACTTTGGGACTTTCCGAGCCGCACTGAAGAGCTCTTGTAGGGCGAAACGCAGCGTCTACGGCTGCCAAAGAATTCTATGTCATGATTTCTTTGTGTCTTGACTTTTAGCTTCAGATAAGTTAGACAGATAACTTATTAACTTTGTCTTTTAAGATTGCATGTTCTTATTACTTAACTGTAAATGAGTAGAGTGTTAGATTCTAGTCGAATGTAGATCTTTGCAAACCACATGTAGACACGTGCATGACGTATGTGAATTTTTTTTTTTTAAAAAAAAAGAAATTTTATGCTAAAATTATTCAAGTTTGAGGACATATTTTTTATTAAATGTATTGCATATCTGCAGCATCTTATTTTTCATGCTTGTCGTTTGATCTCCTACTTGTGTTTCAAAAATTTGTAAATTTCATATAAGTATCGAATACGTGACCCTTATTCTTTACTCTCTTGATCGCAGGTTGAAAAAAATAGTGAAAGATAGATGATTAATTTAGTGTTTTCTCTTTCTACATCTATTATTCACATCAACTTAGAATTCATTAAAAGCACATTTAATTGATGCATGTACTCGTATATGCGGTGAAGTGCTGATGTTTTTACATATTCGCATATTTTCGTATGAAAATGAGAAATTTTGATAAGTGACTGACCGTTAAAAACTGAATTGAGTGCGAGTATATTTCAAATACCTTCATTCATAAATCACATGAATATACGAGTAGTTATTCAACAAGCTATAATTTGTAATCAATGGTAATCCATGACTTCTGTCTAAGTAATGAATCAAATTATCTTGTTTCCATTGTTAGCAAATATTAATATCGAATATTACGATTAAGAAGAATTAACTCAGAAATTACGTCATGTGGAATAAATGTCGTTTGACCTATCTCTTTGAAACTATCCAAAGTTCATTTCAAATCTTTTATCACATTTTCGTGAAACCGTGATGATGTACTTTGAACATTTTGCTTCTGAAATGCGGTCAAGAGAATTCTGATTTAATTTGTCAGTAACTTGTTCAGGAAAGGCTGACAGTTAAAGATATTTTAGAAAGCAAGTTATAAATGTTATGTGCAACTTTAGTCCATGCGATAAGAGCATGCTTGAGGATAATTCGACTTCTCTGCCGCTCACTATGATTCTGATGCCGCGCAGAAGGAAAAAAGGACACTGTCCCTGTCCCCTATATACGTTGCGAAATGCTGTGCGAAATGCTGTGTGTCATGCTGTGTGGGTGGAAATATTAAAGAGAGTCTGAAGTAAGTAACTTGCCCATAAGAAACTGAAGTCAAATTAACTTTCGCCAAGACCATCGCCTTGGCCTATACATTATTTGAAAGAGAAATAAATACTCCTCCGAATAGGAACATTTGTTCATTGATTGATGTAGGCCAATCTGATTAGCATTGAGCAAGTTTCAATGATTGCTGTACAACTTTCTTGAGAGTATGTCAACGTGAAATACTAAATACTTCGAGAAAATTATGCAAATTAGATGTCTAACTGCTTTATTTTATCTTTCGGCCTACTGCAACTTGCAATGTGATTTTCACAGTTATTGCATTTGAATGCGCTTTCAACATGTAAGTAATTTCTCACGAATGTGATGTGTTGTCAAAAAAGCATTGATCTCGCCATATAAATGTCATGAAAATTCATATTATATACGGTACCTTTTTGGCCAGTGCGCTAGCATCACATTCTACCTCAAAAGTTTGACTTCCAATTAACAGTGGGCCTAACATACATTTCTAAGTGAAGTATACCCTAGTTCGGATTCTTTCCGACATTCTTTTAGTCTAGCAGACTGGCGTTGTACTTTATAAAATTCACAGATTTTCTGGTAAATTTCAGCTCACTTCCTGCGAATTCGGGATTACATCACTGGTTGTAGCTCGCAAAATAAACGATTGTCTAATTTGAAAGTACATTATCACTTTTTCTTCGATGAGATTCTGTCTATCCCTCATTCGGTATTAATGTGCATTTCTATGTGAACACTAATAAAATATACCAATGCCAATCTGTAGAGACGACCATCTGCATTACCAACAACAAGTATGCATGTTATTCAATTTTATGGAATGGCAATGCATCATTATAGACCCATTTTCAAACCAGAAAATGAAAGCACGATAAAGTTTGTGCAGACAAATTCGAAGAACGAAGTGACTTTGAATTTTGATAATCAAATGAAAATGTATTAAATGAACCTGCAGCAAATTCAGGAGAGATTTAATTCATATGAACAAGAGGTGCACTAATTCTCATATGGGGATTCATCCTCACATCTCCACCAAAATACGCCATTACTTTGTTCTATGCTCCGGCTAAGCAATGAGGTCTTTTTATCTGTCGGTAAAACTCAGTATGATAACTCTGGCCTAATATGTTCATGATATTTCATAATAGATTTTTGACTTTATAGGTCGCAAATAGGTCATCGGTTAGTGATGTGCGGTCCTTACATTTGACCGCAAGTATCCTGTTTCATTGGTCTGTGCTGGTTGGACTCCAATTCATTTATGACTCGAAAGAGAATATTGTTCGCCAACGATTTAAGTCATGGTCACCTGCTGATAAAATCTGATTACCCAGACGGTTGGCAGCTCAACAATGAATACCTATGATAATAACAAAGCACTTGCTTCGATATATTGTTCCATCATCAACTTCATTTTCGGCTGATAATGAGTCTCATCAGCCATAAGTCACATTAAGAGATCAAATAATGACACCTACTGCCCACTCGGTGTTACCATTTCATTACTTGGCATCGAAATTTTAATAAATTCGGTTGCTAGTCACTTATCCGATCAAGTGAATAGAAAATCTGTGACTTGTTACATCTGCAACTGATGAGTTTTGGTTCTTGAGGAGTTTAAGTGCGATTAATGTCAGGAAATGACTGACGAGGAGAAGTAACAGGACAAGTAAGTACGCAGGAGATTATATTCAAACTTGTTATAAAGGAGTTACACAGATTTATAATTAGACTCCCAGCATGTTTGAAAAAGTTGTAAACCGATGAATAATGATAATAATGATGACTTCATTAGCTGCGACACAACGGTTACAATGCATTGCAAGCGGATACAATTACAAACTATCAAAACCCAGAGATACCCGGCTTCCGCTTTTGTTTAAGCTAGTATGGGTTAACCCAGTGGTGGGCAACCTTGTTGGGATAGTGGGCCACCAATTTTTAAAGGTCGTTTTAGGATTAAAATTCTTTTATTCCGTACTTTCAAGTATATGTAAGGGTTGTTGTACCGTACGTGCAGTTGTCGTATTACAGAACGAAATTCTACATGCATACAGCACTATTGTGCGCAACTAATTTGTTTATTATCATGGAACGATCACTTAAATTCTACAATTCATGTGAGTTTTGAAGAGCGAATATGCATATAACAGATCTTTGAAGCTTTCCTTTTGTGTCATTAAACGGTAATTTGAGTTTTCTGGTGATATGACTGACATTACCTTATTTCATCGAAAAACAACCGTCTGTAAGTGCAGTGCAAGTTGCATTGCTTTCAGGCGGTTAGTTGCACTCGGCGTGCAAATCATATGTGCTGGGAATTATGAATGTGGCTATCTTCCATCAATTTTATCATTGAGAGATAAATGTTCACGCGAATTTTAGCTTAAATCTGAATCGTTTTGTTCCCACCAATTGCATCCGTTCGCACTAAAACGCATGCCAAGATCCGCGCAACTTCGCTTGCCTCTGACCAACACTTCTCGCAGACCCTATCCTTTCTTTCTTTGGACATCTATTTTAAAGAATTCATGCTTATCGTGTCTTATATTTTCGATAGGCACTATTTGAGTGAATATTATTATGCTATTTATATAATGCATTTGATATATTTGCCATATCATTGCCTTTCTATACTTGCTTATGTCCCAAATGTATTGATTTTCAATTCATAAATAAACATTCAACATCTTGGATGCACGAGCTTGATGTTCAAAATTTATGCTAATTCGTCTTCGAAATCATGCAGGAATTCTGCTTTCTATGCTACCTAAAATGTGTTTTTTGTGGCAATCAAATCAGTAGATTTTTACACAATTAAACTGTGATGTCAATCTTTTTCAAATGTTCTAAAATTTGATAAAAGATGGGCACCATCACTTGAAGTTCCTTAATTTAAACTCCTTCTTTTATTTCTACAGTTCTTGCGAGTAACATGAAGTTTGTGGAAATATTTGAACCAGCTCATGTCATATAGACTTGTATGAGTTAAGTGATATTTTCCGGATGTAAATATAAAGTAGATGGAAATATTATCACTCACAAATATCATCTTTTCATGTGGATGACAATCAAAATCCACAATGCTGACTATTGAGAGAGCTGTGTACACATAAGGCCCTGAAAATGGCTCGCGACCGTAACAGAAGAAGGTTTTAGAAAAAAGACATCGGACATTGAAAGTTCACCTTTGTTTGAGATCTTCGACCTTGATTTCGTAAAGATGATGATGAGTTTGACATAAAGTTTCCGTCTTCTAGATCTTGTTTAATGACGTCAACAAGCTTGATGACATAAGGACCGACAAGTAATGCATCACATGATAGTTTTATTTATGAAAATCTTTATTTCGTTCATGACTCTAGCTTAATAACTTAAGAGTATTCGAAGATCTAAATGAGTTCCAATTTCAATTAGAATGCTGTGCTTTTCCAATTCATATTAATATTTTGATCGGAGGAGAAATTAGTCTTCGAATATGAAAACAAATGTGTATTAATCAACGTTTCGCGATCAGCTTTAACTGGATAAAAGTAAACATGACTTTTAATTTACTCAAAATTAACATCCGAAAAATAATGAAACCTGCACTGTAAACCGTTGACTGACAATTGACAGACATCTATCCCACAAAATCTATTTTGTCGGTCATTGTTGGTTCCTGTAGGATGATTGCCACCTACAATAACTTCGATGTTTTATGGATGAAAAAAATGTGGAAAAAACAAAAAGTTTATCTTTGTTAAGGAGACCAAAAACTAAGACAAGGCGATTTTTGCATTCGTTTATAAAGTATTGCCCTTCATAATTTTCTCGTGTCTTATATTAACCTTTTTGTTTTGTAATGTGTTCACCGCGTTTCGTGAAACAATAAATAGAATCTTATCTTATCTTGTAACTGACAAAAAGCGACAAAATGAATAGCAATGAATTATAGCTCAATTTACATGAAAAATGTAAGTAGATAGTTAAATTATGTCAAAATAAATGAATTATAGTAGTATATTTCGAAAAAATCGAATCTTCAATATTGTTCTACCTGTACTATGAAATTTAATTCCAAGATTGCATAAAATTGAGCAAAAGTACTCTATAGATAATCGGATATCAATCTTCACAAACTTTTGAGAAAATGATAATATAATTAAAATGATAACCGACAAAAACCTACAGAATTCCATCGGTGGAGAGCCTACAAATTCGTCGGATATCGCAGGATAATGGAGGTGACAATCGTCGGTTGATTATGTCAGTGATTTTGTAGGATAATTGTCGGTCTGCTGTTTACAGTGTGTTGATGAATGTTTAAGTAATGCCAAGTTGATTGACAGCGACTGAATGAGACCAGTCTTATCGACGAATAGAAATCACAGTGATTCAAAAAAAGTTATCGCAAGTGGTTTTGTATGATTATTTCCATTAACTAATTTCCGATATATTGACTTGCACAGTTTGCATGATTTACTGTTTAATGCTGGTTTAAAGAGGTAGTGCGAGTCCTACTTTCAATTTAAACTCGGGACTTTGTTTTCAAATTACCACAGCTTTGCGGACAATTGCTAGAAATACTTTATTTGTTTAACACTAAAATTTTCATCAAATGAATTACTGCTCCCCGTCGCGTAATTTGTTGATGAAACAAAAGCATTTTTGGAAACAAATTGTTGGTCGCAAAATATTTATTATGCCATGATAGAAAATTTGCTAAAATGTAAGATGCGAAATGCAGGTTGCATCAATCTTTTCAAGGTCATAGCCAAATTTTCACAACATCGAAGTCATTGCTTGCAGATCAAGTTTGTTACACACTTAATGTTCAATTAACAATCAACATGAGAGCCAGGCAAGTGAGCACATTTTCTCTCAGATGTGACTTAATGCGCTTAGCTTGCAAAATCACTCTCACCAGTCGCTACTGACACATGAATATTGATCAAAATTCTCAAGGCAACAAACAAAATATTCAACTCATTCAAAACAGCTAGAATTGTTCTACTGCGCCAGCAAGCCCATATGCATAAATTTTCATGCAATGTTATAGAAAAAATAAGTGTATGATGCGGGCTGATAGACGATACTCTAGTTTTATAGTGTCCTGGGGCCAATGAACATTTATGTCATCTACATAGCGCCAGACGCCCTCCAATTGGGGCTCGGTGGCGGTAGGACCGTCCCTGATATTGTTTTATGATTTCCATCTGGTCTATAAGAGCATTGTGGTAGAACGTGGGATATGTCGATATCAGCTAACTGTTCTATAAAACAGGCTGTATCGAATTTGCATTGTCATCGGGAAAAAAGTCCGAATATCAAGAACTTCATGTATTTCGTTTACACGGTGAACTTGTCGCAAACATGGGGTACTAGATCTGAAAAATATTGATTATTGAGTTGCTGCTACGTAGCTGCGAAGGCGAACGTTTGTAGCTTTCATCAAAGACCGAATGTATACAGGATGAGCCACAACTGGCCTCAAGCCGCAATTGTTGAAACATATTACTTTTAATGAGAGATGTTGATAACTACTGATATGTATGACTAAATTAAGAATTTTATTACTCCGTTGATATGGTGGACATACTGCCACCGGGAATTGCCAGATCCTACACTGTTGTTTTGAAACTGTCCTGCATGCCCCTTTGACAATACAGCTATTGAATTGATATTATGCACATTTTCTCAGACATATTTGTAAAACTATGGATGAGGTAGTGAACATGTAATTTCCACAATCAGTGACATTTCAGATCGATTTAATTAAACATCGGCGAAAGACGTTCTTGTAATTGAGTTATATGTTATCAAGCTAAAATGCATCAGTTTTCATACATGCAAGAAGACATTTCATCGCAAAAAAAAATTGAAAAAATGCTAAAATCAAAGACAAAAAGCGTTTTGTGCAACCTAGTTACCTAATTACCTGTATGAAGTTAATTTACATCCAATCATCCGATTTGAAGAGTCTCAAAGTATGGAAACCTTTGTGTCAGTTTTCAAAACTGATGATAGCATCTTCATGTCTGCCCTATGTGACATATTTGCATAAATACTCCAAACTCCTAAAACGATCGTTATTTGAAAATCACCTGAATCAAAGCAACATCAAAGCTCTCCTTATCTTCGCTTATTATCATCGGTTAGCCTGCTATTTGCAAATTCTTTTTAAGTGATAAATCTTCTAGATCTGAGATAGGATCATTTTACATCATCAAGAACCTCTTCTTGGCTTTAAAGTGGACAGAAATGCCACAGCGCCCCGATCAGTGATTGATGGATTTTCTTATCAAAAGAAGATTCTGTGCAAACTCCTCTTAAAAGGCGTGTAAACTTGGCATTGCCCTTGTGATCAATGGACAAAAGATGGCGAAATCTCCATCGTTATCTTTGAGTTGATCACTGAAAACTTAAGTTATTCAGAGAGTACTTGCCGCATAATCTTTGCTTTGTATCGACTGAGATTGACGAGGCATCAGACACTGTCATATTCAGAAGTCCGATGATGCAATAACCGGTAAATTGTTTGTTATTTATTTCATATAGAATTTTCGCCATTGACATGATGAACATTACATTTCATCATCGCATATTCTACCGGCAAGGATGGAGACGGACAAACTGCTTTTTATATTTGAGACGCACGTGCATTCAAATTTTAAAAGAAATATTTGTGAATGCTTCAATATATTGCATATCAATTCAAAATGCAATTATTACCATGCAATTCAAAATCATTACCAGAGATATCTGGTCGGTTCATCAGCCAAACATTTTATCTGTCTTCTATTCTGGCGCCACGATATATCCGATATTCTAGCATTTCCAATATTGATAACTTAATATTCATTTGGAATGCCTATTTTCTAAGTCGCACTTACAAAGGCTGTTCAATAATGGCTTATGTTCCTTTCAGTTTAGCATCTTCTTAATAGGTGAGAATTTGCATCAATTAATCGCTAGCATCAATCAAATATTCTTTAAAGATTAAAAGCATGTAAAGAAGATTTGACGGTTCTCTCTTTCAACGAATTTTATTCTAATTTAATTGATGGAAATTTTGCACTGAAAAATGGCACGCTCTCCTTTCTAATCCAAAATTTAGTCAGACAATAATCTGACTTTAAACAATAAAGAAATTCAAATGAGACTGCAATCAGTTGAAGAAAATGTCTAGAAGAATGAAATACGAGGGAGACCAGAGTTGAAGAGGAAAAACTCTTGAAAATCGCAAAATCGCGATAAGAAGCCATTAAGAATCAACTCGAAGTGACATTCTTATCTTCAGTTTCAATGGAACAAAATAGATATCCAGATGGCGGTTCACCATGTTAAATACAGAGAAAAGGCAGGCACAGTCACAATATTCCGTTTGCTGCAAGAGTTGGCTGACAACTTAAGTTTTGGGATCAAACGACAATTAGCTTTCAAATAAAGATTTCTCAGCTCTCCATAGGTAGCAGGTTCATTAATACTTCAGACTTAGAAACATTATTATTTGCACTCATACCCAACCAAGTGAGTAGACAACCGATAAAATGATGGAAAACAAGTTTCAGGTAAATTGAAATGTCTCGAATAATAGTGATGTTTTGATGCCAATCATATTTTGAAAGTTCTATGATAATTTGATAGGCGAAAAAATCTCATTTTTGTGACATGCAGAGTCAAAGCGGTCTGGTCCGAAACACGGTCCGTATACTGAGGACCTTCATTTCTAAGGTTTCTTTTAACTTTGCTGAAACTCTCTGGAAACCTACTTAGTGGAAAATTCACTTAGCAGAATGTGCATAAAATTCATTAGCGCAATTACATTATCCGAACCATGAATACTTTGTTAATATGTTTTGTTAATTATTTGGTAGCCCTCTAAGCTATTGCCCAGGTAAAACCTCAGTTATGAAGACTCTTGCCCCACGCATACGTCAGGCTAGGAAGGAATGAATGTCGCTTTAAAATTCATATAAAATATCTTTCAAAAATCCGAGAAAAATGAGAAAGTGTATGAAGTTATAATTCAATGAAATACATTTTAAATAGTTACTCGACAAAGAAAAATCCGAAAGCTGGTGAAAGATCAACAAATATATTCCGAAGAATATTTCATTTCACGTTATATTGATAGCGACAGAGATTTAATAGCGATCCAACAAATATTTGCATATTTCATGTTCTTTCATCATTGAAGTAACTTGATAATTGGGACAAGGAGAATCATGAGGGAAATGATTTAAAAGAGTAAATATTTCAGGAGATAATTTGTCATCATTTATCGTTGACAAGACAAAGTACTGTCTTAAATAAATGTTACATGAGGACGTGACCTGCTGAGTCGAGTAAGGGTTGTTTGATTGACATTTTGTGACCGGTATGGGGAACAGGCAAGAAATTGCGAGTATAGTTAAGTAAATAATTTTTTGTGAACAATGTAGTATCAGCTATTTCTAATGATAATACTAATAATTGCTTTATTTTCATGTCATAATGCATTCGGACATACCTTTGCAGTTTGCACAATGGAAAGTAACAAATCTAAGAAAACACGAAAAAACTAATCGTACTTAACAAAAAAATAAAAAAAAATTAATAATAAATAAAAAAAATGTTCCTTCTTAGCGGAAGCATTCGCGACATGTCGTTCGTCCATGTAGCCGAGCTCTAATTATCCCACTGTCATTCTTTCGTGTTGAGTGTTTAGCGAGAATGCAGAGCCACCTGATTTAAAAGTCTTGGGTTTGACCAGATCAAGGTTTGAACCCAGGTCTCTCGGAGACAGAGCGAACACTCTACCACAAGGCCACTGTTCCGGTTAATGACATAGCAGCCATATCGAAATGTCTTGGATTTCACTATCATGCTTTGATTCCCTTGTTGACTCGTTATTATAAATGAAGTTCAAAGGATAATACCGGATAACAATTTTAATTCATTAATGATTTACATTAACATTAATGATTGCGAACATTCCAGCAAATAGTTGTTGAACTGTCTATCCATTAAGACCGGCTGCAGTTTCTGTCAAATATCTCAGAAGGTATTAGCGAGAAGACTGAAACATTGAGACTTTTGGTTTTGATTCAAACTTCTCTTTAAAATTTGCTGATATTTGGCTCGCTATAGAAACCTTAGATCACATTAGAAAGCTGTTTTGAAAAGTTCAATTTTTTAATCAACCATTCTATGAACCTAATTGATATCGACTCAAATCAAAAGTAGTCGCTTCTTCCGATGAATTCAAGCAAATAAAATAATAATGTAATCACAGTATTATATTATGTTGAACGATTTATGCAAAGGATTCAAATGATTGAAGGTTACAGACATTCAAATTATATCGGTGTGTAAGAAGTATTTGTGTTCACTACATACTGAAGTAGAGAAAATTGCCATTCTGAAATCAACATGCATGAAGGTGGAATGAAAGCGATGAAATGGGGCAACTCATCGAAAATATGTTCCTTGTTTATCCTCGGAAGCACATTTGGCCATGCGCCTGTCTTCTATGTGGCTGAGTTCCATTTATCCCACTCTCATTTCTTCATGCGTGCTTAGCAAGAATGCAGATTGCACCTATTTAAAAGTCTTGGGTCTGAGCAGACCTAGGTTTGAACCCAGGTTTCCGCGACGCTGAGCGAACACTCTATCAGAAGGCCACTGTGCCGGTCATTTACATGCTTTTTCATGGTGAGTGCTTAAATTGCTTTAGAGACTCCAATTATCTGGCACAGCTTCATTATTTAGCGAAGATCTTGCCAATCGTTTTTTAATGAAGTTGAGCGATTTACTAATATTTTTCCGGCATTTTTCTAGGAATCAGCTGATCAACTGAAATTTCAAAATGTAATTACGGGTTCATAAATAAAATTTGATCGAATAAGGAAGAGATGGCAAGTTTGCATTTATCTGTAAATGAGACAATTCATTGAGATTAACCAATTGCACTCAGAATACAATTATACTGTAAATAGAGCTGTTTCCATGTCAAGAGTTGTTGCAATATAATCGCCATCAGATGCCTCTTGACTCGCATACATGACATAGGATGCTTCTAGCTGCAAATAGATTTGAACTGGATTCTACAATATCATATATGAGCGAGAAATTCAAAGTTGGATAGAAAGATAACATTCTATTGATGAAGCCGGTTATCCCCAAGTTATCTTCGAGGACATGGAAGATTGCTGAATCAGTGCAAGCTCATACTTTCATGACCCAGCATGATGAATCATATTCGGTGATTGCAGTCGAATGACAAACTTGTCCCATGGGACAAGTTATGAACAAACCTGATGAATATGAGTCTTCATTGACTCATTTGTTCCGTGAAACTGATATTCATAATGACACTTCACTTATGCATGTGTATAAGTGTTTATATTTTCTTTCAGTTGAAAATATTACAATGCATTTTGCAGTTACATTAGTCAAGAAGTCTATCACAAAAAGAGCAAGTCAGCTACGAAAGATACTTATGCTAAAGAGCTCTACGAAAAGGGATGAATGATTGAGAACGATATGCAGTATGCTGTCATTGTAAGATAATATGTATGATAAGCTACTAAGAATGCAACTACCTCACATTTTGAACCTCAATCATTATTAATTGATATCATGTTGGTGAATGTCTGCAGCATAGAAGATATGCTAGATAAAAGAGAAAACACTTAAATTATCCATGCCTAAGCCTGAATCTTTATCATTTGTATCAAACTGCCCTATTTCAAGAAACAAGCCGGCAAATGCCGTTGCAAATGTTTAAAGTGATTACCACATATTCAGGAATGATGACCGACACACTGCTCCGCAAGTTGGCATAGAGTGGCTTTTATTTCTTGAGGAGCTTGCTTGTGGTGCTGATCCCTTTTTTTCGTTCCCTTAGTTCTGTAATATGCAACATTTGACAAAAGAGCTAAGCAATTCGATGAACACAATTTAAGAAATTGAACATTCGAATTCAATTTTCACACACAAACTGGTTTAAAACCTCATTTAAACTACCGTACTGAAATATTTCAGCACGGGAATGTCAAAGCATTTACAATGATTTACAGATGATTTGATGTGCCTTGCGAGATATTCTTTACAACATATCCGTGTCTCTCTTGCTCATTCCAACGAATAATGCGCTATAATACCCGAGTATTCATTATATTTACCATATAAATCCGACAATGTGATATTGAAGAAATATAAGATGCATATTGAAATGAAGATGAAGCTGTGGTTAAGTGTTGCTACGACAACATTTAAAATGCAACAGTAGAGTGGCTGGTTACCGATACAAAGTCAGTCTACTTTCTAAAGATTCATGATGATTATAATTTTTTTAAAATACAAAGTATGAAAGCATTTTGATAAAGTACCTTACAACTATCTCAGGCAAGAATCTACAACTATTGCATGTTTTTTTAATTTGATTATTATCTAGATCGACAGCATTAGGCTAGAATGGCATCAAAGGCTGGAGGCACACACGATGAGCAATAAGCCAAAATAGAATTCCAACACATATTGAGTTTAAATGAGAACTGGCATGCAGAATAGGGTATAAGCCGCAAGCCAAAAGCCACACCGACTTTCCAATCTGGTCCTAAAAACTTAAAACCGAACTATAGAAATTTTGCATTACCGGTATAATTCAATATATTATAGATTTAATGCCATGGATATCCTATTCTTACAAAAGCATAGATATCCATGGCATTATAAAGTAAAATTTCTATAGATCGGTGTGGTTAATCTTGTTACGATCATCATTCGTTTCCCATAAATATTCGTACATGGATAGTATATATATATATATATATTTATATACGGTATATATAAGCTTATATATAGTGTGCTATAGACATCCCAAATTTGTGAATAAATGCACATCCGGGATATTTTGAAATCCGATAACCGGGGGCGCCCGTAGACTTCTGATCTTCCTATGATTCGATCGTTACCAAAACTATGCTCTTCTACATAATCGGTGCATGCTCTTTCCAATGGCAGCATCAATTTTTTGCCATCACGGTCATCTTCATACTAAAAATAGCAATTCAAAATTTGAATTTTAATTCTTCAAAAATTTGTTTTTCTGAGTATCTATTTGAAATCTAAGGTAAATGGCTATGAACGACATGCTTTGATCAGTTATCGCATGAAAGCGTCTAAAGACAATGCTGGAAGCGTGTTTGATTGCATTGGGATAGTAAAGCCGTGCTGAATACAACTCAAATTGAGATTTTCTGAAAATGTATGGAAATTATCAAAAGTCTCCTTGCAGAATTTCAGTGATGTACTGAGATAATATAGGAAGTGCTCATCCAATTGAATTAGTGCACCAAATAAGTTGATAGTCTGTGAGGCATGATAATTTGTACACTTTATACTTCTTGGGATACATCATTTGAAGTACAAAACTGACAGTATCGGTCACAAACATAGTGAGTAGGCCTAGTGCGAATATGATATAACGATTGTTCATAACAGTTTGGTTCATAACTACAACAATTACATAGATGCATCTGTGGATGATCTATTTGAACTTGCGTTATACGCCCCACCCTCGCTAATTTTTTGAATATCTTTTAAACCAAGCAAATTATGACCACCAGATTTCTAATAGTTTACTTGCCACGTGATATACAACTTTTAATAGAAGGAAAATAAATTTGGCACTATACTTTTGGCGTGAGAGCCATTTTAAAATTTGAATGTTTGGAATGTTGGATGAGTTCGGTATCAATTTCTGATGAAATAAGTTGATATTACATAAAGGATTCTACCTATCAATGTAAAGATATGTACAAATGCAAAATTTTATGAATTCTAAATTATCTGCTTACTATGTATGCATGTTTAAAATTTGAAATTCATATTTCAAATATGATGTTTTATTATTTTTATATTTTTCCAATCAGCAAGTAATTTTGATGTTCATATTGGTTAAGTCTGATAAAGTTCGATTCACTACCAAAAACACGCAGAAACTAAAAGTCACAAAAATTTGAGTCGTAGTGTCTTGGAGCAATATCAAAAAATGTCCAGGTTGGACCCCTCCCCTCGGGTAATTGGGTCAAATGTAAGTTAATAAAGGTCTGAGATACGTGGGGAAATCTTGTACCTGATGGGCGATAGGTAGATAAAGGGAACGGCAAGCATTGAACACTGAAGTTGAGATCCACTGGGCACAACTGAGCAATGAAAATATGCTCCATGCTTCATATTGGATTCACAAATGTTTCCTGATGCTGTCTTATAAGACAAGTTTGCGGGTAGAACTCGGTAGACGCTCAGATTCCAAGTAGAGTCATAGGCTGTAGGCTACATCGCTCTCACTTTGTGCAAGTTTCTGCACTCGCTGTAAAAGTCTAATTTTCGGTCTCGTTCCCTGCAGAAACCCGTGCTTGCTGTCGGACTACCAAGTTTCCTGACCAGAAGGAGATTGAATGTGGGATCATAATTCAGAACGTAGGCTAAATTTTGCTGGAATCTACCAGACTTTGTTGTTCAACCAGTCTTGCCATCAATGTTCCTCAGTACTGAGAAATGAAATATACTGTTTCATCAAAATTTTTGAAAGTGTTCTGTACAAGGTAGGAAATTGGTGTTTATTTATTATGTAGTGATGAGTAGGAATATAGTCTTATCAGTGAGTGACCGCTTAACTTTTATCAGTTCCAGTTTATTGCTTCGATTCCACTTAGTTGTATAGATAAAGACCCGCATCGATCCCCTATGTTTACATTTAATGTCGAGCATTAAATGAGATAGAGTGTCCACCTAAAACACAAAATTGATATCATAAAATTAGAAGACATCTCCTTCAATAGCAATTACTGACCAATACGATTAGATCGCGACAGCGGCATTTGCAGTTAACGGCATCTTAAACCATTTCTTTCGTGACTGTCTTTGTGCACGCATTCATAAAGTGATAATTCGTGTACAAGCGATAATAATTAGGTACGATAGCAGGAACATTAACCGCCGCAAATGACATCGATTGCTGGTCAGAGAATTAAGATCTTGTTTGCACTTTTTTTATACAAATGATAAGAAGTTTGCACGTGATAGAAATGACAAATTATTCCATTGCTTTGGGAGGGAAAAAACAAGTGATAATCAAAGTGGACAATTTGAAGGGTCTTATCAGCTAGACAGAGCTGCCAGTACTATTTTGTGTATACCGCTTTCTGTGGAATGCTAGAGGAAAAGCCAGTAAGGTTGATAACAGGGAGCGATTGTCGGGCAGAGGGTGAACTCATTGCAACCTCACATTAAGGAAGCAATAACAGTCATACCACTGTGCACCGTTCAAACCTTGTTTGACCTTCGAGGAAGGAGAAATGATTCCTTCCACTACTTGTCTGCAATAACATCTTAAACTTAACATGATGATCATTCAATTTTTGACACCAAATAACCCGACAAATTAATTGAAATAAAAACTAATTATTTAATTGGTCCAATTGATTGATTGTTTGACTGATCGATTGTCAGTTTCAATGAACAAGGGGCGATTCCAGAATTTTCAAAAAAGGGGTTTAGAATTTCAATAAAATTTCAATTAGAATTTCTACATACACCTGAAGACGCATGTGTGCTTCTATTTAAGGGTTTATGTGAAGGAACATGCAAAGGGAACATGTGAATGCTTCTTAAGGGATTATGAATTTACTAAAATTCACAAATAACCAATTTTGAGTGCTCGCTTAAAATTGTTATTTAGCGTATACACGTCATAAATTGATCACATGGTGCATTGCTCTGTGTCTTAACTGAAGCAATGTCCTATGCGGATTTGATTCATGTGTACAAGTTGCCTGATTTAAAGAGATTCTCTACTTTAAAAATTAGTCGCTTCGCCGAACTAATTTAGAGTTCAACGTAGCAAAGTGCGTCAAGGCAACAAAAGTAAAAAAAATAAAACAAGCTAATGACTAGTTAATTTTCAATAGGTACAAAATATGATTTAAAAGAAAATTTTTATATCCTAAAATGTCTAGAAATTTTTGATGATGAGAATTTTTGAGGTGATTGAGTAATAAAGTAAAGAGATAGACGACTAAGTAAACTATTGATTGAAAACTTTGTGAAACATGAAAGTTTGACTCATTTTTTACTTCTAAGAATTACTTGATTGAAACGTATTTTTGTACTTTAGCTACTCGATAATGTGAATTACCTATCGACGTTACATGCAATTGACTTGAGCAAATTGACAAAATTGTAATGAAAAACAATCATAAAGCAAGTAATTTTCACATAGAAAATAACTTTCAGTAGTCCTGAAAAGGACTCATTCTTGCATTCACTGCTGCACAATTGCACAGAACGCATCCTCGGATGCTTATCATTTGATTTAATGAGAAATACTGCAATCTAGAATGACAAATACATGTCTGCTATCAAGCATTACTATCATTTTATATCAAAATATCAGTTTCATTTCTCCTGGTTTCCTGGTTGCTGCTGACATTGCTTCTTATTAAACTGAACACATCCTCTTCATTTCGTCAAGAAATATGGCATATTGTAACAGATAACAGAGCATGCGGGTATGCAAAACATATGAACGCTGCGAAATATACCATGAACAATCCTTCTGCAATTAAGCTCTAAAACAGAAAACACATCGCTCGGTTAGACCAGAAGCATTGTGTGCTGAAATGGATCTGAATTACATGTGGATCTTGATCTCTGATCCTCATAAAATTGCTACGCAAATTCAATTTGATCATGCTTGCATACATGCATAGCCATATGCATACCGAAGTTTATTATTTTTATTATTTTTATCTTAGATCCGTCTTGAGGTTCAAGGTGTCAGAACTCCGATTTAAGTCGAAGACAGATACAGTGTAGGCCTACGATACTTATCTCTGAGTTAATGTTGTCACTTTTCAACGACTTTTTTTGTGATTTTTCTTCGCAATCAAGATTTTGAAGCAAAAAGTTAGTACAGACACATTACATTAAGCTGGTCCAAGTATCTTGACAGGAATGAATCCTATATCTCCTAATATTTTGCTGACTTTCTGTAAACTTCGTTCTCCTTAACCTACTTGAAATTTAATTATTAGTAGCATCAATTTCAATAGGTGATTTTAACTCAGATTCTAGATCAAATTTAGGTATCCAGTCTTCACATCACGGATGCAAAGTCGGAGTTCGGCTGAATAGACTTGCGTTTCAGTCAGTTCAGAGAATTTTTCCAACTCCTAACTCCGGATAAAGAACCTTTGAAATCAAATATTTAGGCCAGGAATGCACATATGCAGCTAGCAGGATGCTGATAAGTTCGTGACGCTGTGATAAGCTTCATTTACCGGCATGGTATATATAAGAAGCCAACATGCGATAAGAGTCAATCAGAAAACCTATTGCGGCTTGCCGTAGGCTATCGGTGTCACAGTATTGCACATGTATGTAATTTGTTATGCTATTGTGGATGGGCTATGTGCGATTGATTAGAGATTCAATATCTTTGATTTGGAACGGTGAACGGTGTTCTACACTGTAAACTGTGCGCTCCTCATTCTAGCTCCTATTGCTCTAAACAGAAGTGGGCAATCGGATAATCGGACTGAAAAATCCGATTATCCGAATATTCGGAACTTCATTTTCAAATCGGATAATCGAATCGGACTGTTTGATTTCTTAAAGCGATTCGGCTGGATCGTTGTCATCATACAGAATCATACTGACTGAATGATTTTTAATTACATTATGTCATTTTGCCCTATCACTAATTCAACGTCAATAGGAGGAGGATGTTGATTAATGACGGCATTACTTTTAAAAGTACATTTCGTTATTCTTTACAACACTCATTTCAGCCGGTGGAAGACAACATTCTTCAATTAGAACAGGGATTGTGACCACTCTCGTCTGTGGTCTCACCGCCCCGACCGAGCGAAAGTCGCCTTGAAGACGCGTATGTCCGTAGCTTTGACTATCAACGCAATAAAGACAATGCTCGCTGCATCTTTGCCCTCATTCACTCATAAGCTCCCGACAATCCCACTTAATGTATTTTGTGTAGCGTCATAGTAATCGTCTATAAGTCATTGATGAAGGAAAATCCTCTCACTTTTATGTTGAAGTTGCACCAGCTCCAGCCCTACAGCCACACAGAAAAATAAAGAATAAAGATATTTTTAACCAGCGCTAAGAACACTTGTAGTGGTCAGAGCTCCCAACAAGGGACATCAACCGCAACTGCAACCATAAAAGTAGTTAGAATTGCGGACGCACTGATAGTGGATGCGAACATGGATTGGAACATGTGTTCCGAATTGCCAATGCGAACATGTTCCGAATTGCGAATGCGAACATGGATATGAACATGTTCCGAATTGCGAATGGATGCGAACATGGATAGGAACATGTAAATAGGAACCGCGTTCCGATTGATAGGAGAATTGAGATCATACT